>JAGDQP010053744.1:0-13491 GCA_022664845.1 Lepisma saccharinum
CAAAGGAAAACAATTAGATGAAGAATTACTCTTAAATATTCTTAGCTGTAAAGACAAGACACAACCCCATGAGAAAAGTTCGACGGACCGACGGGGGCCCACCAACCAGGAAGGCGGACCACAGGGGGCCCGCCGAGTTTTCCTCATGGGATGGACATGTGAACAACTCGAAGTAATGGGATAAAATCTTATTCTCAAAACTGTCTTTAATTTACGTAAGAGCACTTTCATAAAACCTCAATATGACCTTGTTTCTCACAGAACTAAGAATGATTAATTCCTTTACAGGTGTCAAGTTCCGATCTGAAATCATTAGTGACGTGAATCTTAACACGCGAAATTGTACAAGTACTTTGAAATTGTGTAAACAGCTTTACCTTGTTAAATCACGTTTTCTCCCACCAGAAACTTTACAAACAGTCTCTTCGATTTGAAACAAGAATGACATAAAAAACCTTCTCCTTTTGACCCTAATACCTTCTTGAAGTCTGGTTTCCAAAATCCACGACAATAACAGGTGGACTCCCATGATAAAACAGTGTTACTGGCAATGCTAAAGAATAGTAAATCTGTCTGTTAGGTTAGATTGTTTTAGACTTCTGTTCTTTAGATCACTTTATTCCAGAACATGCAATATATTCATTTACCATTCAAACAGTTATTTAATTATCTATCAGTCCAACTAGCTTGTTAGTTTATCATGAAATTAGTTCCTAACAAACAAAGCTTATAAACCAAATGGAGTATGTCACGAAACATAACCAGTTATTGTGTCCGTGCACTGAAAGATCTGAAATCATTGACTTCTTCAGTTCCACCGTACATACCAGGTTTATGCATAAGTTTTTGTAGTTTTTTATTTTTTGGTAAAGAAAACAAGTAATTTTCAAGGGAAATTAATTTTGTTTTATTCAAAATATTGGCCATCGGCTTCTACACATTTCGAACATCTTTCAGGTAATTGATGCATACCATGCCAGAGAAACTGCTTATTTTTTTGCGGCAAACCATTCGTCGAGCTATTTTCCAGAGTCTTCGAAATTGCTGAAGCGCTGCTCTGCTTGCGCGTGCCCCATTGATGCGAAGAGGTGATAGTCAGATGGCGCCAGGTCTGGAAAGTACGGCGGGTGTGGAAGGATGTCCCATCCAAGCGATTTCAAGGTGTTTTTCACTGGTTTTGCTGTGTGAGACGCGCATTGTCGTGTAACACAATCACTTTGCCATGTCTTCGGGCCCATTCCGGTCGTCTTTCGATCAATGCGTGATTTAAATTAATCATTTGTTGGCGATAGCGTTGTGCATTAACGGTTTCGCCGGGCTTCAAGAGTTCATAATACACAATACCGCTCGGGTCCCACCAGACACAAAGCATGGTCTTCTTGCCGAAGAGATTTGGCCTTGGTGTTGAAGGACCGCCAGGTGAAAGCCACGATTTTTTCCGCTTCGAGTTTTTAAAATATATCAATTTTTCGTCAATAAGTCGAAATTCTCTGGAAACTTTTTCTGTTGAACAATTATATAGTTATGTAAGAGCAATAGTATAACAAATGCCTTATATTATGTGAAAATACCCTGATATAAAAAGGTCTCAAACCTAAAAGATTTTCAACATTAAATTACGAATGCCATGGTATAAGGTAATTAATCAAATCTAGTCTATCCCAGAAAAACTACATTACATATATCAAAATGTATTTAACTTATTTCCAAATTGCAATCAAACTGCAAACGTAAAGCGTATAGTAGGTCTATGTAGAAGACACAAAGTATTTTTTATTACCATATACTTTTTTTTAGCTAAATTATGACAACTGTTGCTAGAAATATACTTGTAGAAAATATGTTCTTGTTCCCAGATTTGTCATTATATCCAGCAACGAAACAAAATGCCATCATATAGTTTACAACAAATACTATTGATTTTGTTGTTACAGGAACAGGACAAAATGATGGCAAACCACTATATTCATGTTATACGATTTCAATATAGTGCAATGTTAAGGTTGAAGACTGAAACGCTGGCTTCAGCAGATTTCCTCAGCCTTTAGCTCATGCCAGCTCCCATTATTTATATATCCATGGTTGTCTTTTGGCTTTTCATTTGTTCTCTTGCGTTTTCTTTTCGATCTTAATTTGTTTTCAACTAATATGTTTGCGCGCACATATACATTGGCATCGACGAGGTGATGTTTAATTCTTACTTTTCAGATGTTCCAAGCCTAGAGATATATCCACGAGAGATAAATTGATTATCCATTCACCGGCCGTCTTATATAATAGTCTTTGCGCGCAAAATTATTTATTAACGTTTTCTCTTGTTCCTTTCTATTTAATTTTCTTAATCTAGTTAATTAAAGTCATCTTTTCTGTTGTTTTAGTGATTGTCGCCTGCTTTGCAGCGACCATAGTTTAAAATGTTGAATCCTACTTTCACGTTCAGTATATGAAGCTTTCCCTCTCCCCCAGTACTATTAGAAGAGATAGGTTGAAAGTAGTCCGTATTACTACGCCGTGTAATGGCTGTGTGAAGATACTTTCCAAAGCGGGGTCGAGAAGGTTAAAATTTAAACAGAAAAGAACCCGAGATGTTTTAAGAAGTAATTGAATAAGGACGTTAATTCAAATTCTAACACTAATGGAGTTTAGATGTCCTCACTAAAGGTATGTTAGTGAAAGTCAGCTTTTGGTGTGCTGTATAGAAATTCTGACTGGTGCCCGACATTCTTCACGGAAGCTGCGAATCCTTGAAGAACCAACAGTGAGAAATGTTATTTATTAAACTTTATTTTCATCGATTTTATTCATTAAACTAGCTGATATAACCGCTAGTTGGTGCTGGATGAATAAAATGTTAGATTTTTACTTATTATGTTTAAAAATGTACAATGATATTTATTTCACTTTATATCACTTTTATTTGTCGTTGATCCGCTCTAATTGATATCAAAATTATAGTGACGCATGCGTCTTACCATCGCCTATATATGCCCTTCTGAGCTGGAACGTATCCCCAACACAACAGAATAATGCACCATTTGATGGATTTGATTTCCATTATTAGAAATTGTACTTACGTTGGGACTTTTTATTTTAAAAATCTGTCATTTTCGATATTTTCACAGTTTCAACCTGTTACGTGGTTGATTGCAAGTATCCGTGATGCGCCACCATTTTACCCCTTATATCCGACACTATTAGGTACTTTACATATAGGTCTTCTCGACTGCCTTACCTGCGTTATTAGTATTCTGAAAGCTTCCAAAATTTGGATTTTTGCAGTGTTGTAGCTACCTTAGTTTGCAACCCTGGCAAACAAGTTTGATATTAAATGTTTTCCCTTTATATGTAGTTTTGAAATATGTAATAAGCTGACTCAGTGCCATTTAAAAAAATGAAACTTTATATTTGGTTGGCAACACTGTTCATCCTGTGTTAATGCGTAATATGTTTCTGGCGTTTCCTTTTGGTGTACTTTCTTGGTACCAAGTTTGGCTAATTTTACTTTGTTGGTTCAAAAGTTATTGGAGATTATCTCATGTACCCGGTATACTGTCATTTGTTCGCATTTCTAACTTCGGTGCCCCCTATCTCATTTTCCTCAGGACTATTGCACCTATAATTTTGGTGTTCTACTTCTCCATCCACGGCCTTTCAGCTGCTTTATGTCTCATTAGACTTTGCTCGTATCACCACCGTGACATGTTCTTGTGAGCTGGAACTTATCCTCACCACAACAGGATAATTCTACATTCGAGAATGCTCCAGAACATTCTGAACATCCGTTTGCGGTTTCTAGAACATTATTGAACGTTCTCTAGCACTCCGGAACAGGAAAAGGTTTCGATGGTTCAGAACCGTCAGGAACATTGCAGAACATTCTCGTACATTCCGGAACCGGAATCCCTTCGATGGTCAAGAATTTTCTAAAATATTCTAAGGCATTCTCGAACATCCTGGAACATCCTGAAAAATTCAAGAAGATTCTGGAATGTTCTATAACATTCTCGAACACTCTAGAACATTGTAGAGCATTCTTAAACATTCTTGAACATTCTCCAACCTTCGCGACGATTCTAAAACATTCTGGAACATTCTCAAACATTCTACTTATGTCAGGAACATTTCTCAGCCACTTCAGTACTCAATTCCCAGCTGTTTCACCGACTTCCCATAAGAAGTCCATTGGTGCAATGCGATGCCCTCTTTCAACACCCATATCCCCGAACCAACCCCTGCAGTTACAAACCGAAACCTTCTTCATAAATGGGGATGGAGAGCTACCATACAATATAAGCCGCATGGAGCTGTGGGGGGGGGGGGGGTGCGGATAAATAACGGCAGGCACGGACAAACCACGCTTCGGGAAACCGGGACAGGACCGGCAAACCGGGACTGTCGCCCCAAAACGCTTCTGCCGCTAACGGATTATACCCCTTAATTCCTCTTGCCAAGGCTTAAGGGAACCGACCGGGGTAGACGCCTAATGTCCAATCCATACGTTCACGTCGCAACTGCTTGGCGAAAAAACATGGATGGGCTGCTCACCAACCCACATTAGCTGACAGCGTGGTGAGTCAAATGTCAGCAACCCTCCTTCCTTTACACATGATAGTACAAGTTAGGAAACAGATTTGGAGGCCAATATTGCCCGGAGGACGGAATGCAGCTGCTAACGGCAGCGGCCAGTCCTGCAGGAAGTCAGAGGGTCAAAATGCCAGGGTTTGGACTGTAGACTGCCAGGACACCGACACGGCAACTCGAGAGAACTTATACGTGGCGACTCTTAACTGTCAGTCATTTGCACGACAAGACAAATTAGAAGAATTGCACAATGAACCCAAGAGGATTAAGTGGGACATCATAGGGCTATCAGAGGTTTGGAGGAAGAATGAAGAACAGTTGGAACTACCGTCGGGGCACACATTCTACTTTAAAGGAACAGAAAATGGAAAACAGACAGGTTGGGTTTATAATTAATAAAGACCTGAAGTCACGTTTCACAGAAATTGCAGGAATTTCAGATAGAATCGTACGAGTAGTAATAAAGATAAACAATAGATACAGTATGCAAATTATACAAGTGTATGCTTCAACAACCTCACAGCCGGAGGAGAAAATCGAAGACCTATACGAGGAGATACAGAAGATTTTGGATAGTAGCAAATCGCATTATAAAATTGTAATGGGAGACCTCAATGCGAAAATAGGAGCCGAATAGAGCAGTGACACGAAAGTGGGAAACTTTGGATTTGGGAAAAGAAACAAGAGAGGAGAGAAGGTAGTCGAATCCTCAGAAGCTAACAGACTGCTCATTTCCAATACATTTTTCAAAACCGCCCCAGAGAAAGTGGACATGGAAAGGAACAAATGGGACAAAAAGCGAAATAGACTACGTTCTCTAAAATAACAGGTCAATTCTGCAAGACGTGTCTGTTCTGAACAGTTTCAAAGTCTCGAGTGATCATAGGATGCTGAGATGTAAGCTGAAACTAAATACTAGACTTGATAGAAAGAAACTTATCAGAGGAAAACCGCCACTTTTAGATCTGGAAAATCTAGGGAAAAACAGAGAGACATTCTAGATGGAACTAAGCAACAGATTGAACGCCTTATAAGAGTTAGAGGATGAAGAAGGCGCTCAATAGCAGAAATAAAATACTGACGGGGATAATAAGAGAGACAGCCAAGGAAATATCAGGCACCAGAAAGAAAAGAGAGAGAAAATCTCAGAAGAAATTAAACTCTTGATGAAGAAAACAAGGGAAATGAAAGAAGAGGAAAATCACATAAAGAGGATTGAATACATAGAACTAACTAAAACCGTAAAGATGAAAATAAGAGAGCATGTACGAAGATATAATGAAACTCTTGTTAGAAATACAATCGAGGAGAACAAGAGCCTGAAGAAATCCAAACAGCAGCTCATGATAAGAAAAAAAAGTATATAATTGCAGTTAAGAGACCAGACGGGACCGTAACACGAAATAAGGAAGAAATTATAAAAATAATTGAAAATTTCTACAGAGAATTGTACTACTCCGAAGAAGAGCTAGGAAATAAAGAGTCAGCAGAAAATGATGTAGATGTCCCAGATGTAATGAAAAAAGTGGATAAAGTAATTCGAGGGATGAGGAACGGAAAGTCGCCAGGAGAAGATGGACTCACTGCAGAGATGTTTAAATGGGGAGGTGAAAACATGATAGAGGAACTTGCGAAATTGTTCTCTATGTGCTTGAGAAACAGAGAAATACCCATAAGTTGGAATAATGCTGTTCTAATTTTGTTGTACAAGAAAGGGGACAAAGAACGCGTTGAAAACTACAGACCAATTAGTTTACTGTCAGTTCTATACAAAATGTTCACCAAAGTTATTTTGAATCGTATTGAACGGGACTTGGATTTTAACGAGGGAAGGGAACAAGACAGATTTCGTAGTGGATTTAGCAGAATGGACCACATACAAACATTGAATGAAGTTATGGAAAGGACTAATGAATATGAACTTCCACTGTATTTGGGATTCATAGATTTCGAAAGAGCTTTCGATTTGGTCTCCTTGTCAGCAGTACTTAATCACATGAACATCAAGGTATCGAAAATGTGTACATTAAGCTACTGCGAAACATTTATTCGATTGATACATCTGTCATTAGACTACATCAAGAAAGTGAAAATTTAAAGTTGGAAAGGGAAAGGCAAGGAGATTCAATTTCCCCGAAACTGTTTTCTGCTGTCCTGGAGAGAGTGTTCCAAAATTTAAACTGGGATGAAGTTGGAATTAAAATTAATGGCCAATATCTTCATCACGTACGGTTCGCTGATGATATAGTCCTATTTGCTTCAAATGCGGAAGAACTACAAACCAGAATCTAAGAACTGAATAATGAGAGTTCGAAAATAGGCCTCAAAATGAATTTAAGTAAAAGAAAGGTCGTATACAATCAACATGCTGCAAAAAGGGAAATAAAGATTAGCGGAGAGACAATAAGCATAGTTGATGAGTATGTTTACCTAGGCCAGCTCAAAACATCGAATGCCAAGTTGACTGATGAAATAAATAGAAGATGTAAAATGGCGTGGAGTTCGTTTGAAAGACTACATTTTATTTTCAAAAGCAAACTACCAATGTGTCTGAAGCGTAAAGTTTATAATCAAAATGTCTTACGTGCGATAATGTACGGCTGTGAAACTTGGACATTGAATGCGCAAACGACTCATTGATTGAGAGTCAGAGAAAGATAAATGAAGATGCATGCTAGGAATAACCAGGAGGGACAAGAAGACAAATCAATGGATTCACGCACAAACAAAGGTAGACGATGTAATCAAGACTACGAAGAAGTTGAAGTGGAAATGGGCTGGTCACATAGCTAGACGTTGGAAGGTGGACGACAAATGTACTAGACTGGATTCCTAGAGAAAAGAAACGACCGAGTAGCACTGGTGGGACAAAATATAAATATCTATTTTTTTACAGGTCATTCATTTATGTCAGGAGAAACTACGGTAGAACTTTGAACTTTAAATTATATTTGAGTTTTAAGGAAGTACAAATTTGCAAATTGTTGATGAATGATGCTCCTCCACGCTTTGGTAGGAATATTGAAGAGCTCTGATGAGAGATTAGATAAAAATCTATTTTTTTCACAATTTAAATAGTTGTCAGGAGGAACTATAGTAGAGATTTCAACTTTGATATTTGAGTTTGAAGGGAGTTACAGATTTTCAAATTGAGGATGAACAATGCTCATGCGTGCATTGCTAACTCATATGACTAATGGCTGTTAAAAGAAATATTCTTTATGACCATTAGAACAATGAAGAATGATTTTACTACTCTAAGGATAATTGATATGCTTAAGCAATAATAAGTAGTAATAAATGCAGACAGCTGTATAAGAGCTTTACATAAACATAGAAAGGTGGCAGCGTTTCTAAAAGGCTTGGTTGTATAAAGGAATAAAAAAAGACACAATGGAAATGCAGAGCAGCCATGTTGCCAACTGAACATTGGATATAAAAAATAAGTTTTCTTACAAGGATATTTCAGGATCTACCTTGCGTATTCGCATCTTTCTCTTGCACTCAGGTGGTAATATAACATTTACTAAAGCGCGCAGAGCATCATTCACTTGCAAATTTGTAACTCTTTTGAAATTCAAGTATAAAAGTTGAACTTCCTACCTGAATTTATTCTAATATAAGTGCGTTACGTGTAAAATATATATTTATCTAGCCTCCCACCAGAAATAAGGGTCGGCAATATTCATACTATAGGGCGCAAGAGCATTATTCACTCCCAATTCCCGACAAATTTGTAGCTCCCATCAAATTCAAATATTAAAGTTCAAACTTTTACCTTAGTTTCTTCTGTCATAAATGTATAACGTGTGGAAAAAAATAGATTCTTATATATTTTTCCACCAGAGATATCAGGAATCCAATATTCATAAAATACGATTATTTGGATTTTCAAAATTTCGTAAAACATTAAGAAAGCATTTTTCTTTTTAATTTAGGAAGCCCACCTTCTCTTAGGAACTTACGGATTGGGTATATATAGTACACCTCACGGACAAGTTTCTCCTTCATGACAGGTGACACACCGTCCCTACGAATAGTCGGATCACTGGTGTTTCAGCGATCCGATCATTCCCTGTGTTCTTTATGTTGTTCAAAGAGGTGGTTGCGGGACACTTCTTTTGAGTCTGACAACCGTATGTAGTTCAGACCCTTGTTGCTCATTTTTTGTCACGTTTGTTTATTGTTTCTTTTTACAAAGAAAGAACATAAAACACTTAAGACAATACAAGGACGACATAGGACAGAACAAAATATACATTGAAGTTGAGGGGCTTCTTTCTCTCTCCTCTTGTCCTTGTAGTAAACTGTAATATAAAATATACTTGTGATTAGTATTTCCGTTTACAATATATGGAATAATAGAAAGACACTTAACGTTTCTATTCATTAACCTTGTGAGTTAGCTATTTTTCTTACTATCCCTTTAGAATGTTTGGAACAGTATGTTTCCGCAAGTATATAAAGAAATGGTGTTCTTCACCTAGTTCTCTCCTCCTGTGTGTGTTTTTTCTATTTTAGTTTTAACTAATCAGTGGTTTCTCACCTGTGTGTATATTTTATAATTTGGTTTACTTTTGTCTTTAACTTTTAACTGGTCTTTCTCCAGCTAACACTGGTTTCAGCAGTATTGCTGCGCCATATATTAGCATTACATTTACATTACATAACACTAGTTTAGATGTACACAAAACACGTTTAGTTTTCTGATGAGTTATTTACAAATGATACTGTGCAAAATTCTATTGCTCATGTTTTCCTGATATGTATGGAACCAGATTCACGCTCAAGTCCGCCAAAATTTTTTGTCGCTAGTGGTGCATCTCTTATTCACCTGGAGATCCTGTCTCTTGTGTATTCTCATTTTTTTACTGCAGTGCAATTTATTTAAGTGTATGTTTGTATGGTTGGTCTTCTGCTGCCTCATTGATCTCAACGAGCTATTTAGCTTTTTACTATTATTATTGTTTGCCGATAATAATATTTAATATCTCGTTTAGTGCTATTTTACGTTTGGTTACAGGATGACACCTAGTAGAATTTTTTTATCGATCTGAGAAGAAGAACATCCACACACGAACACACCACGATGCGGATACAAATACCTGAGACATAACGAAACAAATAACACAAAAACACAAGTAACACCGATCCCATCATCGAAATTTGGATTTATTTTCGCTCTGCGGACTTCTTGGGGAGCATTAACATCCCGGTATTCCAAGGATATACATCCTCATCGTTCATTCACACTCACTAGTTTTCAGTAATTCACACTATTCCTTAATGTTTTATTGTTTGGAATTTGATGTGCTGTATCTTTAAGGGTTCTGGAAGTCAGCGATTCACATATCTTTCCCAGAGGTTAATTGAAATTTTGTCAGTTAGTTGTTTTCGTTCGTAATATTATTTTTTCAGTATCTTTTAAGATTTCATTTATATTTGACCCCTTTAACTCGATGTTTTATTATATCCCCATGTTATGGGTATTCTGACAGCAAAATACTACATGCTCTGGTGTAGCTACAACGTGGCACCTCAAGAAAATTTTGATTCCACGAGTTTTAGGAGTTTTAATCTGTCTCTAAGGGTTATGTCCTGAAATAAAATGCATCAGGCCTTCAGTTATTTTAGTTAAGGAAGCATATATCAGGCCTTCGGTTAAAGAAGCATGTATCAACCTTCAACATAATTTGATATGCTAATAGTGTATAAGAAATCAACTGTGATATAGTCAATTCCTTCCGGGTGAGAAAGCGTCTTGAAAACAGGATTTTGTTTATTTCAACAATCACATTTGAATACCATTTTGATCAGTTAGATTACATTTTGGGAATTTTATGCAGAGGACTAAAATTATCAAGCGGATTTTAAATGAAAGAGTGATGTTTGTTTCAATGTCCTGAGATAACCCAGTCCGCAGATACAACATTTTCCGTAAACGTCTGCTAACACAAATTTGGCATGTGCCGCAATACAAAAATGGATGCCATTAACTAATAGATTCTTTTTATTTTGGGACCAGTCTTCCACCCCTGTCTCTCTGCATTCTTTGCACAAAACAGGTTCTGCACTTTCGGGGACGTACAGCACGAGCAATTGTTCGCTCTCCCAATTTTGGGACATGCTTTCCGTAAATATTCTTGGATTGCCGGAATTCCGGCACTCCAAGAAGCTCCTATGTTCCTTCAGTTTAGACTTCAGGTGTTGTGGGACGAACTTTTGACCAGGCATCCAAGGTTCTCCTGGTCTTTAGTTCATGTTTACATTTGCTTGGGGGGGGGGAGTTCGCTACCTACGGCATCTTCTTCTTTTGCTGTCCCTGCAACTAAACAAGAGAGGATTTTTAGAATCAGATTGCGAGGGGGAATGATGTTTCGTCCACAAAGTTTTTTTCGCTTCTCCTTCGTAGTCGTTTTCTTTACTGTTATCTTCCTCTTCCTCGCTCACCATAGGGTTTAGGTTGTTTTCACTTGCCACACTTTCACTCTCACTTCATTTATACTTGTATTCCTTGGGGGTTAGGGGGGGGGATTGGCAAACCTTAGCCGTAGAGATGATGTTTTCCTACAAAGTTTGTATGCATCCTACATAACCTTTGTTCTCCTTACTAGGTTTCCCTCCACTTCCACCTTAGATTCCTCTTCTGATTTCCCTCTCCATCATTCACTCATTTAGTCACACATACACTAGGCTATTTTCTGTGTGCTTCCAGTCTCGGTTCCGGAATGTAAGTGTTGTTTGGTTGTTAAATATTTTAATTATTATATGTTATACTATTTCACTACACTTTCCCGCCACCACATTTATTCAACACTCACACGATGAGCGTTTCTTGTGCCGGAGTTCCTGCACAATGCACTCTAATTTGCCACTGGCTTACAGCGGCCATTTATTCACTTTATTTGCTGATAATCATGTTCTATTTAGTTGTTCTGTATAGTTTTATTTAGGTCACTTTCCGGTTGTTTTTAACATATCTGGATGGTTATTTGTCCACGCTTAGATACACAATGTTCGTTCGAGATGCTTGCTCCGCACCCGCGCGACGCCGCACGCACACGACACGCTCACGCCTCACGAAATCCGTAATCGTTAATCTTCTATATTAAGTTTATTTATCCTTATATCAATGTCATCCTTCCCCTCATAAATTTATCTTTGTAATTCTTTGAGATCTTTGATGTCAGCTCCTGTAGTATCAAGGTGAGTTCCGGTGTTCGCAGGACCTCTGCCGTGTTTACATCCCTTATTCTATGTCTTAGATCCAATACCAAATTTTCAGTTTTCGAAGTCCTTAAGGTCCAAGTTAAGACCCCAACCCACAGGGGGTGGAAAGGCGTGACATTTTAAAAATAATCGAGTCGTTCCCGAAAGTAACCAAAATTACTGTAAGAAAAAAAAAACATAAACTTGCAATAATGTTAGTGGTATAGAATTTGCCTACATTGAATATGTGCCAGCGTAGGCCTCATGATCCAAGTTTTTCAAACTCTTGGTTCTTGTACTTTCGATGCTCATGGGTATGAGATCGAACCCATATTTTCCAACATTTTTTTTTACATTTTCCAGCTACGGTGGAACGTTAAATTTTCGTTATCTACCAACTGTAAATGGAGTTTAGATTCAAAATAAGAAAAATGGTGGTTGAATTTATTTGCAAATATATATAATGACGAATAGAATAAAGGCAGTACGGAAAGACAAAAACTATTTTTAAACATTATCAATAATAGTTGCTACGAACGACTAAACAAACAACTGAGCTCCGAAGGCGCTTATATCTTTATCTAAAGCCTATTCAATAGTTCCCCAGGTACTTGAACCCATGTTTAAGCGCACCAAGAAGTAAGTAAATATTTTGTGTTACGCTATACACAAGCGTATTCGACTAAACCATGTATAGTAAAGCTCCCGACTCGTATTTCTATGTATACGTTAGATCAGGGTATCTCAACTTGTGGGTAGCCAGAGGAGTTGAAAAAGTAAAGTTAATTAAGGTTTTGTAAGTTAAAGCCAATAAATTTCACAGAAGGTATTTTATTTTTCTTGTTTTCACAATTACTAAAGGCAATGTAATTAGTTGAATAGTTTTTCTATAAATTAATTAGCATATTTATTACCAAATACAGCAAATCAAATATCATGCTTTCAAATGAAAGGAAATACTACAGAAAATAAAAAAGGAAATAAATATTTAAAACATTGCGAAATATTACACAAGTTTACTAGGTTAGCGCGCAAGCTGAGCTTATTTTGATTTAACCGGTTTCAAAATATCATGTTCAATTTTTGTGATACATTTTCAGTCAAAAGTTAGGTAGCCATCCTTCCAATTCCTGGCACTCTGCGGTGCACTCAGCCTCTTATCAAACGGACAAGGAAGGGTACCCAGGTGTAACACGCCGATTGTCATAAGATTGCACAGACATAGAGAACATTGAAAAAGAAGCGACACGTATTTTTATATATCGGCCAACAACCGCATTGAAAGGGTCAAATAGGAGCATAAACATGGGGTCAAAATGAGATTGTGTGGAATATTGAGAGAACGAGAAGAGATATCGGAAAAGGTAAAATGTACGAAATACTACCCATAGTCGACGCAAAGCAATGAGGTAGTACGCACCCATGCGAGGAAAGCAGAACATCCGGAAATGGAGCAATCACACATTTCCGGATTTCCAATATTGCCAAAATGTGCTACGGAAATGAGCGAAGAGGATGGCAAATAGCAGGAAGAAAGAAGAAACGAAAACGGAAAATACGTGTTTTTGTTTTGGGTGCATACTTCACCCGTATGCGAAAGAGACGCAGATTCACCTCAATGCACGAAGATGGGAAAACGCTCAGGAAGGATGCAAACGCCGTGCGTAGAGGCAGCCAGCGAGACAGTACAGCACAGTGGGT
>JAGDQP010053745.1:0-13490 GCA_022664845.1 Lepisma saccharinum
ATCGCTACAAGAAATTCCATCGCATCTTGCTGAGGTAAAGTGTACCTGATGTTTCTTCTGTAGCTTTTGTACAATCACTATTGCAATAGAAATTGATACAGACGGTTTACTATAATTCCTAATAAAGTTCGTATTGTATTTAGAAGCAGTAGGATATTAATATTTAAAGTACCACTGAGTTGCTCATAATATGTGGAAAGGTCGAGTTTTTATTTACTGTATGTAGGAAGTTCAAAGCTGCTAAACATAGAAGTATCTGGGTACACTTTACTTTAGGGCATGAAAAAATGTAATCTTTTCCAACGTGTGTGGAAGGGCTGTAACTTAAAATATAACAAAGTTTCGAGTCATGGAAGTATTAAATTAGAGTGAAATAGCGAAAAGTACTTGGAACTTCTTGGCTGCTTCCACGTTGGTGAGCGAGCACATTAAACCGTGCATGAAATAGCGAAAAGTACTTGGAACTACTTGGCTGCTTCCACGCTGGTGAGCGAGCAAATTAATTTGTGTATGAAATAGCGAAAAGTACTTGGAACTACTTGGCTGCTTCCACGTTGGTGAGCGAACACATTAATTTGTGTATGAAATAGCGAAAACTACTTGAAACTACTTGGCTGCTTCCACGCTGGTGAGCGAGCACATTAAACCGTGCATGAAATAGCGAAAAGTACTTGGAACTACTTGGCTGCTTGCACGTTGGTGAGCGAGCACATTAATTTGTGTATGAAATAGCGAAAAGTACTTGGAACTACTTGGCTGCTTGCACGTTGGTGAGCGAGCACATTAAACCGTACATGAATAGCGAAAAGTACTTGGAACTACTTGGCTGCTTCCACGTTGGTGAGCGAGCACATTAAACCATGCATCGCATATAATAAAAAATCTAACCTTCTTTAACCCGCCTTTGCTTATTCAACATTGTGGCCATGATTTTTGTAGCAAATAACGTGTCATTCATAATACGACGCAATGCTATTAATATACCATCGCATCCCTACAATCTGCATGTAGTAATGAACGCAAATAAATGTATTCCGACACGAAGTGTCACGATTAGTATGCCTCCACATGGCGCTATCTTGATCAACTGGAGTGCGTATGTTCGAAAGAATAATAAAATATGCATTTTCACTTTGGATTGTTAGTTGTCGTTAGATGTTTATAGAAGTGCGTGTAACTGGAAATAAATAGAAATTTATAAGGATTGAAAAGAGTTTTAAATAAAGCAATAAAAAGTCGATGTTCGAGGCATCACCAACTACGGAATCGCAGCCGTTAATCAGGTTATTATTTTATTAAAAGCGACGCATATCATGTTTAACATTTACTCCATGTTCCTGCTTTCAACGCAGAAAGTGCAAATCGACTCACGTGCTTTTGGCTCTATCACACTTCCGCTTAACTTATTGAATCGTGTACGAGCACCATCCAAGCACTTTCAGCACTACTTGGATACAACTCTTTGATTATACCAGTTGGATCGTGTACGCACTCATCCAACTTCTTGTTCAAGAATTTGATTCAATGTTTATTGAATCGTGTACGAGGGGCTTTAAGGATAATTTGGATAAAGGCAAAATGAAGTCTGATGTCCTGGTCTTTCTGATGTTAGATTTGTCGTGGTATGAACTATTTATTCAGATAAAGGTGGTCAGTTCGGAGTCTGTCCTGATTTGTATAATCAAGTCTTTGTGTTCTAAGCTACTAGTCGATGTTATAAAATATCTGTTGATATGTGTTATTGGAAACTGAGTTCTGTTCTATGTGTTATGCTGCGGAGAATTGAGTCTAAATAAACCAACAGTTTTTGCAGTACACTTGGTAATTGTTTGTCACCTGTAGATAAAGTCGGGAGGAATATTACTAGATGTGGGCTATGGTTTTGGATGCAACGCAAAAGTTACTTTAGAATAAGCTAGAGATAACAGGCGTGTGAGTTTGTATTGAGCACAGAAAGGCTTCAAATGCAGCAAGTTTACTTTGAAACATTTGTTCCACAGCATAGTATTGGTCCACAAGCTCGTAAGTAATTTTACCGGGCGGCGGTAGGTGAGTTGGTAGAGCGCTGGGCTTCGCATTTGGAAGGTCCGTGGATGGAATCCCGCGACCGGTCATCCTGACTGAGGTTTTCTAGGGTTTTCCTAAGTCTCACTAAGCGAATGCTCGGATGGTACCTTAACTCGTCCTGGCCGCTAACTTCCCCATTGCTGTCCCAAGCCTTTGGCCATAGATGCCTGTTAGGCTTAAATAAATTCAAATTTGTAAGTAATTATACTTTCTATCACTCTTCTGCCAGAACTCGCTTGAGCCATGACTAGTCTCATTATCGCCAATTGTCTAGGTTTGTGGACATGAGTGCTTCTTAGACGAAAAGAACAAGACTAAGTTTTAGTTAAACACAATATCCATGTACAGTATGTTTGGTCTTCCTTTGGAACTTACCTGGAGCACGGAGAATGGTAAATAATTGGAACTGTCTAGAAGATGACAGAGAGCATGAATTGCTACAAGGTAAGAACTTTAATGCCTAAGTTATTTTCGCCATCATTTTCGATAAGTCATGATTGCATTCTGTAAAATCTTACGAAACATAGTTGTGTGCCTAAAACAGCAAGTAAACTAAAAGTAAAATAATAAAATGTTAGTGAAGTTGTTCAAATTAAAGGGAAATTGAACTTCGGAGTTATATTATGAACATTTGCATAATGATAAACAATATTACATTAAACCATATTTCCGTTACTATTGACGCATTACGGCAGGCAAGGATACGCATAGCTTTTACTATTCCCTATATCCGGTGTAAAATTTACGTATAAACTTCTTAAAAGCAAGACTTGCAAGACTCTTGCAAGCAAGACCAAGACCAAGACCAAGACTGGGGGAGCAAGACCAAGACCACGGATACCGATGCAAGACCAAGACCAAGACTGGGTGTGCAAGACCAAGACCAAGACCGCTACGGTCTTGGTCTTGGTCTTGCATTTGCTCATCACTAATTAAACCTCAAATTCCCTTTTTCTCTTATCGTCTAAACAGTTCTGTATCGAAAAGCTCCACTGTATGATGGATCAAAGAATCAAAGACGTTTTATTAATGATGTACCAAAACATAATTATTGTTGTAACATATACAGAAGTTAAAGACAATATAGATATGGTAGGAATGTGAAGAACTGTTGAAATAAGAAAATCAGAGACCTGTGTGTGTCTGTCTGAACCTGGAAATGCAGAGCGACAAGTATGCGTTGACTTAGACAAACGGGGGGCACTCACGTCCCGTGACCCGGAATAAGAAAGGAAAAGACAGACGTGGTTATTTCAAAATTATAAGAGGAAAATTACAGAGCGGAAGGTTAATGAGAATGAGTCGTAAAGTGAGCGGAGAGACGTTTGATTATTTAGTCGATTAGGATCCGAGTAACAAGGCATATTAACTTGAAGTCACTGCCAAATTCTCATCCGAGTCACGAGACAACAGTATCCAATCCAAGTAAGTGGTATGAGTCTGCTTTCTAGGTGTAACATACTTGTCGATTCTCTGAGCTCATCAACATCTTGAATTAATTAGAACTTACTTATGTTTAGAACTTTGATAGTGATCTACGAATTAGGAATAACTTTAATCTATCAATTTATATCTTTAAATTAGAACTTGCCGTTAATTCTATGCTTTTAGATAGAATTAAATGTTTGATTTCAAAAGCTTTCCCTATGTTGAAATAATTCAGCAGCCCAGAATGATTTGTGACTTAAGTATAAGAAACGGTAATTAATCTGAGGTACAACACTGATCTTGGGCGCCCATCTCTAAGAACAAAACCCTTCAATTATTTGGACTGGGTTGAAGTTGGTGTCTTACAGATAAGCGGCAATCTCAGCGCCCCCAAATTTCAGTCAGGGAACGTAGCCTCTTCGATAGTAAGTGACAGTTGTCATTTGAGTAACAGCTCAGTCAAGAGGCGATGTCACGGCTAGGATATATAGTTGTGTGTTTCTTCGTGCAACAATTAGGGTAGAAAACACCACTAAACCACAAATGTTTCTTCACACAATGAGATAATCACTACTATTTTGACACTTCCAGCTTAAAAACATTTGGAGGAAGCCTGAGCAACTGGACTCACAGACTGGCAACATTTCGGCCACAAAATGCAAGCTACGGGTTTACATAAATTCACTTATTGAAATCGATGTACTTATAGCGTACCTTTTGCAGTTCTGGCGTGAACACGACAGAATGCTTTTTCAGGACATGGCCACCGAAACCATCGACGCTGATGCATAAAAACACCTATTTGCTTCCATTGTTTAACAGAATGCGCTGTTCTTGCAGCCGTCTATGGCATCGCGGAAAACGCCATGCATAAAAGAGGTCTCAAATTGGTCTACGTGTTGCTCAAAGTGGTTGAATACCGATGTTTTGCAAAGTCTTTAAATTGAAAAAAAAAAAAAAAAAGGAAAAGAAATTCGGAATTCATGTTTAAGGCATCGTTGTGGCGTCATTAGCCAGCTAAGACAACAAAAAACCAGTATGTTGCACAGTATAATAATCTAACCATATAAGGCGTAGCAAAACATGTTTTTATATCAATTGCCGTTCTGAGAACTAGCTATGATCCAAAATGCTTAAGACGCAACCGTTTGTGTCATATTCCAGCGAGGGTTAAGATACTTCTTTTGTAAAGCAAGAATCAGAATGTAATTTATAAATAAGTTGTTATAGATTTTTGAGACTACATTTTATGCAATTTCTATATATATATATATATATATATTATTTGCAACTACCATTTTGATTAATTTCATTGTCGAGAAAACACCAAAACTAATAATACTTGATGTTGACGCTAAGACCGCCAGTTTTAAAAACAACTTCCAAAAATGTTGCTTGTTTTTAAATGTTCACGCAATGAAATCAGTGGCGGATTAAGCTTCCTCGACACCCCTAGGCACAAACTTAATGTGCGCCCTTCTCAAAAGTAAAATAGTATTTTTGCAGTATCCATCAATCAAGAGTTCTGTTTCGATATGAAGAATAGGTAACTCGTTCAGTCTTTTATTACACATGGTTGAACGGAAATAAGTCTTCAGTCTTTTTAGAGCCGAAAACGAACGTTCAGCTGAACAGTTTGTTACAGTAGTACATAAAAATATTCTTAATGTAATGTCCACATTTGGAAACAGCAGCTTTTCTTTCAGGATAAATGCTAAAATGTCTGCTGGCGAATCACATATTTCTCTGGTCTTCAGAACCCCCCAAATTGTACACATTCATTTGCGAAGGTTGATTCCAGATCAGTTTCATATGCAGCCTGAAGGTTAGCTTCGCGTTCAGAAATGGGACAAGAAGAACTTTGCGGAAACTTACTGAAAGCCATGAATAAGTTTCCATACATGAATTTATACCCACATAGCACAAGTACGTCCATAGGAAATCCACAGGACGTCCCGACAGGATATTAAGACGTCCCAGGGACGTCCTAAGTAGACCACTGACGGCCCAGGGACATCCCTATGTCCGCTTAAGTTCCCGAAAACGGGATTATCCCTCTAGATTCCAATGGGACCTCGGGGGGAATCCCTAAAAATATTTATGGGAAGCTTACGGGAGGAATTTAGGCATCCTTTTGGACGTTTTAGGGCTCTCTTTGGGATACTTTGCGAGAAGTCCGCAGGACATCCCAGTAAGTGATCTGGGCGATTTCAGTTGAATTTTTACTTGATGTACAATATATGAATCAAGTAAGGGGGGAGAGGCAGAGCTGAAACCGGGCTGCGTTTGGTGACCCGTCTATGAATTCTGAAAATTTTCACGTCACGAAAAGTAGCCCGGTTTCACCTCTGTAAAGAATCCAGTCCATGTCAGCTCTGAAAGAAACAATGTTCAAACGCAAGGAAATAATTAAAACTACTGTCCCCTCCGGATCCCAAGTGTAGACCCGGTCCAAAACCTGACCCGTTTCAGATCTAGTGAGTGGGGGTGGTAATGGCATTTTTGACCTCTCTGAAGGGGGAAAAACGAGAATTTTAAGTACAAAATGTCTCCACCCCGACCTCCTTCGGAGGCTATAATAGTTACTCATCTTACGAAAAGATTACGGAATACTGTAATTAATAACTGATTACGTGTTTGTTTCCATATTCCGTTTACTTCCTTGCTAACGTGTTCATGCTAGTATTACTTTAAAAAACAATGCAGCTGCAACAAACAGGTTTCTTTAAAGATGATCAAACTATAGACCCCCTACCCCCCAATCAACTCCAAAAATGGGATTGCCAACATCGATCAATTTCCTTAATGTGCACTACCATGTGAATAAAATGACACTACTCGCAATATTTATTCACGAAACTGTACACTAGACCAATTGGATAAATTCTAATTACGGGGGCCAGAATTTTTTCCTAAAAATTCATACTTTTTTGATAACTATAGGCTTTGTTTTAGCTTAGGTTAGGTTTGATTAGATTACAGTCTACTTTCCTTCACGGTATTTTGGTTACGTTAGGTTAGGTTACATTACATTGGGCCCCCGCAATTAGAATTAACCCGACCAATCAATACTACTTTCTGCTTCAATGTAACACGTACAGATAAGGTGCTATAGATTACAGACAGCAATATTGTAGAATGACAGCGTGATTCCATTCTAAAAATCTAAATTGCAATGTACTTTCGTGACGTGCCCTCAGTCCAGGAATCATTTAAAAACAAAAATTAATTACAATTACAACCGCCTTTGTAATCAAGAGTTCCCGGCATCAATTACAACTGGCGACACAAATGGTTCAAAGCCAACGTTAAATTGTAGATCCCAAATGTTCATCCGATGGAAGGTAATGGCAAAAATACCGTTCATTCACCTGCACGGGGATGTCTTCGGGCAGAACACCTATCACCAGGATCAGGAAAATTTAAAAGGAATTGCCTCAAATCTATAGCCAGGAATCAGGCTAAAAGTAGTGGGAAAGAACAAATAAAACATGGCCAAATGTGAAATTTAATGTTTTGGCATGGGTACAACCCCCCATGCCAAAGACGCGAAAGCAGTTAGTCTTTGTATAGTACGCAATGCAATTTTTAATTCCGTGATTTTCATTGTTTATCTGGCTAAAATCATAGGATGCTACCACATAAATTACATTACGGAAACCATAAATAATAATTAATTTGGGTTAATATTCCGAATCGGGGGCCATAATAAATTTATAAAGTTTTTTAAAATTAGATTAGGTTAGATTTGGTTATGGGTATTTTTAGCTTACGTCCAGTCACAGGTTCATCAATCTGAATTACGGTGTTGTTACGCGGTACTGATATGTTTATTTTCATTCACCATTGATGGTTTGCTACAAAAATCACGGACAGTATGCCGAGGGAGCGATAACGAACAAAGACGGGTTAGAAACAGCCTGGTTAGATATTTTTTCATTACGCATTGCACATCAACTTTAACAGACACGGTTCCAAAAGGAACTTCCGACGTATACTAAAGAGACGTCTGGTTAGATTAGGCTAGGTTAGGTTAATTACTTCTTCCTGTAAATGTACCTAATATTCGCTATTTCCCCCCCCCCCCGTTCGATTTGCCTTATTTTATCCTTTTTATAAATTAAGTTACAGCGGGTTATGTTAGAAAAGTCCAACTTTTCTAACCCAACCTAACCCACAGTAACTTAATTTATAAACATGATAAAATAAGGCAGAAATAGCAAATATTAGGTATATTAGTTATGCGCAGGGCACATAATATGCTTTAGAATGTATTCCTTTAATTCGGGACTATAAATCTGTATATGCCCCCGACATATTGCTGGCATTGTCGTACGCCTGACCTCTGCAATTAGTCAGGTCAATAGAATGTCTGTTCAAAATATCTATTACGGCTTCGGCTAGATTTTCAGACTTGTGACCTGGATTTGACAGAAACGAAAGAATCCGTTCAACAGGTTTACCATCATCATTCACATAACACAAAAGCTAACTGAAAGGTTTTAAGATAAGGCCTTTAAGTACATGTGTAATTTTTACAACATAATAAAGAACAGAGTTGCAAACTATGAATATTTTAGACAGGAAAATTAGTTCATGTAAAAAAAAAAACAGCTATTATACTTGATATTCTGAAAAAAAAGTTTGCCGCCCCTAGGCACGTGCCTAGTGGGCCTATTTGGTACTACGCCACTGAATGAAATGTGTTCGTTTGATGATAAAAATTAAGGGGAAATAAATATATCAAAACAAAGATTTCTAGACTATGTGCTACTACCAGCTAATACATATTAATATGTTACATTGTAAGTAAAGGATATTGATATCGATTGCTGTGCGAAGAGCAATAGTAGATTTTATGAGAAATGACGGGAGGGTTCATCGATTCATTGGTGATGTGGATAAGTATATTGAAGATAGTAAAATGAAGGTAAACAAAATTTGGGCATCGGAAAATGAAATATTTCCTACTGCTCTCCTACTATTTACTAACATCAGTGTCTTCTTCAATCAAAGTTGGATGTTATTCAGTAAGACTGGCAATATGTCATATCCAATAGAGAGTGACGAAAAGAAATATCTACACAAAAAATGAAGGTCGCGTCCACTATGATTTGGTCAAAAGTGTATAGTAAAGAGATTAATGAAACTCAAGTGGAATGTAAGATTATTTCCAGTGTTCGAAGTGAGGCGGTATGCACCGGTATGGCATACCGGCTCTGGTTTTGAGAGCTAAACGCATACCGTTACTGAAACACATGCTATACGTGGTCTTATATCAATTTCTCATTTGTCTAAGCAAATATTAGGAAAACATACCGTCTCTGTTTCTTTCCCACTTCGAACACTAATTATTTCATTAGTATATTGTTTCTGTGGTATATTTTGAAGACAAATATATAGCTAATAATGTCAGACACACATTATACCACGTATGTAGTATTCTTTTATTAAGAAGGAAAATGAAATGCTGTGATAAATTATGTTAGTTTGCACAAATGTTGTAATACCAATGAGTCCTCTAACAGAGAAGTCCGTCAACAATTTATCAACCTTGTACGATGTAAATTATTTGGTGAGTTCCAATATAAGATGAAAGTAAACCTGGAAGTACGATACCTTTATTAATTAATAATTAATATAGAAGCTTACATATTATCGATCTGCTGCTGCTTATATTAACTTTATGACATTATTTTACTAAAAGTTGCCTTATCGCAAAATTAAAATTCAACTGAATGTAATCTCAACTATTATGACTCATCCTAAAGTAAAGTTTTAATGTCGTCCTCTTAAGTAGTTGCTTCAATATGGATTGGCTAGGCCCTTAGGAACGGCTCTCACTCTGTTTGCATCGTAGAGACGTAATTTAAGTGTCTGCAGTTTTTTTTTTTTAAGTGAACGGCTGTGACCATATTGGAAGAACTGGAGTCGAATATCTGCCATGCGTAGGTAAAATGTATTTAAGTCATATTTACAACAAATACCTGTTCGAGAATAAGAATTATGAATGCTAAAAATTATCAAAATATTGTACGTACAGGTAAGCACAAACGTGTTAAATTCGAAATGGGTTAATCTCGAATAAATAAGTGGGAACCTAATAAAAGTCTTCCCCAGTAAATTAGCTGGTCGCAGTATTTACATTATTTAATATACAATCTAATCTCACAAAGAACTACATACACACTTAAATTACATCTCAACGACGCTCTGAGGACTGAGCAAGTGCCGTTCCGAACCTATCCAATTCATATTGAAGCAACTACTTAAGAGGGCGTCACTAAAGACTTTAAGGTGAGTACTTATAGTAGTAATTGGGTCCTCGGTGCATTTAAAGTGGTTTTATTTGAATTCAAATACTTGTCAAAATATATATTGAAGTTAAAGCAACTTCAAAACTTAGTTTAACATAAGATTTAAAGTACATAAGCACATTAACCCAATTAGAAAATAAAACATGACATACGTGGTTAGAGTAGAGGATAACTGAAAGTTGAAATGAGGAGAAAAACAGAGCATTAATCAGAAAGAAGCTGCATCAGCTCGGTTTCCCTCGGAGTCGCCACATCTGTACTCACTAGAAGTCTGAGAGTCCCTGAGAGCTTCTTACAAAAAATCATGATTTTAAGTGCCTCATTCTGTGACCTTAAATTTACAGATTCAATAAAGTTTATTTTAGATGTTCACAGAATGAATTAATATAGTGAAAATATAAGTTAAAAATAATAACTTAAAAAATCCAGGTTTTCCAGGTCCAAATAAAATTCCAGGCTTTCAATGTTTTCCAGGTCAGTAGACACCCTGATATATACACTTTAATCACCACCTGCAACGTCTTTACTATGTCACGCCCTCTCACTTGAAAATTGTCACCACCACCACAATAATCCTCCTTCAGCAAATCCATCCCCTTTCTAACTCTCTCAATCCAATTGGAATCATCACCATTACTACTCATCATAAACTCTTCCTCTTTCTCTTTCTTTCTCTCATCTTAAAAAGAAAGACCAACCCAACCCTCTCACCCTAAACCTCACTACCACTATTACTCATTGTACCTCCTTCCTCGGTCTCACCCTATCTCTCCAAAAGGCAACAGAAATCCTCTCACTTCAAACAACAATGCTACCATCCTTCCTTTGCCTCTCTCTCTCTCTCTCAATCCCACACATACTGTAGGACCTTCCTCTGCCTCTCACTATCCCTCCAACTGGTACACTACCGCTCCAAATGCCGCTCCTCCTCCCTGTCTCACTATAGCCGATGCCATCACTACTACTACTATTCTTTGTAGGTCGTTCATCTTGTCTCACTTTCTCATTCCAGTTAATCCAATCGAGCTGTAACTATACAATTGGAATTGGGGTTTTTGATGCCCCACGACACCTCTTCAAACCAGGCATCCTCCACCTGGACTCGAACCCGGGACCTTCGATGTTTCTCCGAGCGCCCTTTTCTTTCTTATGTCTCCCGTACCGCCACCAGCGTGAGGACTCCCAGGATCACTACTATCATCATCTACCACTATTATACATTCTGTCTCCCTCTACCACTCCAAAAGTCGAAACACACTCTTCTTCACACCAGGTGATGGACAACTTCCAGGTTCGCTCCTACTGTCTTGCCCTTCCCCTGTTTCACGTGAAAGTTTCAACCTTTCCCCTGCTTCCTATGTTCCATTGTTCTCACTCGAAGTCATACCATCAATACCTATACCAACACTACTAAATTTCACTTTGTCACTGTAATACCCAACAAAACTCACTTCCTGTTTCACTCTTAATCACTAACACCACACATGGCGCTCCTCCCTTCTCCAATAGAATTTGACTCCATTGCTTCATTCTACCTACCCTTCCCCTGTTTCTCTCTCTTACTTGAAAACCACTGTCAATACTCCGTCGCTCCCAGAGAATCATCACTACTCATACTAACTCGTATCCATCCCAGGCACATTTCTTAAGCTTGAACACAAAAATAATCCCTTCGGCGCGGGAGAGGCGTCCATTGCCTAGTGTCTACAACAGCTCTAAGAGTGTCATACAAGCGGAGGAGACTAAACTATAGTAATATCAAGTGGTCAAATATAGTATACTGACAGGCAGTGCGCATGGCTGCCGCTTATAGTTACGTGCTGCGCATGAAAACGGACGACTTTTCATGACGTGTTTTCCCAGAAATGACCTGACATCATTAAACATTTCTAAAAAAAAAAAAAAAAAGGCTCAGAATTCATGACATTATGAAAAGTTGTCCATTTTCATGCGCAGCACGTAACTATAAGCGGCAGCCATGCACACTGCGTGTCAGCATACTATATTTTGACTATGTAGTATAGGGAAGTCTTCCCCGCTTGTATTACATTTTTAGAGCTGTTGCAGACACTAGGCAATTTCTATGACATCATGAGTTATGAGAACTTCAGGTTTTCCAAGAATAACTGATTTTCCCAGAGATGTGATGACTCTCTTGTTTAAGCCGACAATACATACTACAATGTAATAAAATGTAGTGTGGAGAGACTGGGTATTACAAAAGATACGAATAGTCTTCAGATATTTCCATCTGGATCCATTTGGGGGGTGGGGTGGGGGGAAAACTTAGCGGTAGTGTTGAAACCTTTATCATTGTATGTTTTTGATGATTGTAAATAATGACTTTTTATACTTTTCGGATTTCTAAATCATCGAAAACATAATTCCAAATTCAAACATATGAAAGTTTATTCTTTTCCAAAATTTTGATTGGACCCCACATCTCGAAAACTGTTACAGATCGACGAAAACTGTTATTTTCATTCTAACTCCAAGAGTACGGAAAAAATATTTTAAGCAAACCATATACCAAGTTTCATCGATCTAGCTCGACTTAGAAGTTAGCAATTTCAAAAAAAGGCCCCACCCCCATAAATGTTTGGTAACTTGACCCCCGTTGAGGTAGAGTGCTGAAATCTTGATGATCCCACATATGTTTTTGATGATTCTACAATCTATAAAGCAGAAAACATTTAATATTTTTGAGCTAGCTCCAGTCGTTTTCGAGATATGAAAAATCCTCCCCCACACACTCTGTATTGTTTTTAATAGCTTGCCTCCCTGTGAAGGTAAAATGTAATTAAAGTAATGAAGGTAATGAAACCTTGATCATTATATGTTGTTGATTCTACAATCCGTAAAGGAAAAAAACATTCAATATTTTTTAGTTAGCTCTAGTTGTTTTCGAGATGAAAAATAATCCACCCTGAATTGTTTACCGGAAATAAACCATTCAGTAGATGCGAAAGCAAGGTTTAGAGTTACAGACTATAGCTACTGTATAGACAGACTGAGTAGACAGCATGAATATAGTAACCAGATATACAGTATATATCTGGTGTAGTAAAAAGTAATCCATTATTTCGCCAATAGATGGCTTCAGTGATCTGTATCTCGCGTTGTATAAGTCCGATCGGGTTCAACGAGATGGCGTTCAAACGATGAGATTGCGTACTACAAACACTGTTCAGATAGTTGTGATGAGTTGACTCAGTGTTGTGTGAGCGCGCGTCAAAATGGACACTAGCAAAGAGAAAATACGCTATATTTTACAGTTTTTCTTCGATAAAGGCGAAAACGCAAGCCAGGCGGCTGCAAATGTGAATAGTGTTTATGGTCCTGATACTGTAACAGCCAATCACGCGCAATTTTGGTTTCGTCGATTCCGTTCCGGTACTTTTGACGTCAAAGATGTACCACGCACTGGAAGGCCAAGTGTCGAAAATGTCGATAAAATCATGGACATTGTCGCGTCCGACCGTCATGTAAGCACTGTTTCGATTGCCCAAGAGCTAAACATTGCACAAAAAACCGTGTGGAACCATTTGCATAAGGCTGGATACAAAAAGAAGCTTGATGTATGGGTGCCACACGAGTTAACGCAAAAAAAACCTCATGGACCGAATTTCCATCTGCGAATCGCTGCTGAATCGCAACAAAAGCGACCCATTTCTGAAG
>JAGDQP010053746.1:0-13490 GCA_022664845.1 Lepisma saccharinum
TGTCGACGAAACGTACTTGTCGACAAAATGAATTGTCGACGAAACGTACCTGTCGACAAAGTGGTGTCGACAAGATGATCTGTCGACAAAATGATTGTCGACGAAATGAATGCGACCGGCATAAACACTGTTGTTTAAAAATATTAGGTGAACACACGCCAAACCACTGCATTTCGTTCCTGACAATTAGATGTTAATGGATTACGCCAGGACTTAAGGACAGTAGTGTTAATTCAGACGCTGTCGATCATAATATATTCAAATTGGAAAACCATGTCAAAAGTTCGCTATTTGAATACTTCCACTTTCCGCAAAATTGTGGCTCAGGCACCCTAGGTCTAAAGTGTAACAAATAGACCAAACCCTTGGTATCATACGCACAACAATTACTCTTTACTATTTGATTCAAACGAATTATAACACTGTTTAACTTGGACAACCAACTTGAAACTTACAGTCATTTCTATATGTTCATTATCCGTAAAAAGAAGGTCATGCCCCTATGCATAAAATCCCCATACAGAGTTGATCTTTAACATAGCACAATTTATTCCACAGCTCATGATACGTAATTTGTTAAGATTGGACAACGAACTCAAAAGTTACAGTCATTTAAATGCTCGCACTTTTTGCGAAAATGTGGTCTTAGCCCCTCTGTGGCCCCAAAGCACCCTCGATATCTAATCAATGTCCACTCGTCCCGAAATTGTTATTTGAACCCAAACCTTCAATATGAAGCTAAAATGTCAGTTTTTGCATACATTTGAACTGACTGGTTTCTGGGTCACCCCACTATTAGTAGTGGCAGGTAGTGGGCACGGAGAGGGTGGGAAGAAGATCGGACGTATCACTGACCTTGTAAACGGGAAGGGCTAAAGTATCAGTTTGACATAACCCAACTTTAGTAATTCATTCTGAGCGTAGGTATTTGGAGAATATGTGGGAAGTTTTTTTTTTATTTTGGGAGGGGGTGTAGGCCGTAGGGGTGGACAGAAAGGAAGAAAGGAACTTTGTTAAACATTTAAAATAGTTTTAGATATTGATTGCGATGTTTCCCTAGGTTAGGGTTGACTTACGATAGAAAATAGGTCATGAGCATGGTGGTATTTTAGTAGTGTAAAATTACGTTTAAGCAACAAGCAACAATGCAATGGGCCCTTATTTGCTGGATGGCATCATAAATGTGCATTTTCACCTGATCTCACTCAGCCGCACTTCGGCTCCAATCTACATTCACCCTCAACCTCCAGTATGGACTTCGCTATCGCCCCCCCCCCCCCACCACCACCACCACTCGCCCTCACCATCGTGCAGTGAATCAGGGTACCTAGATGCACGTAGATTCTCGGCTACTATACTTTTTTGCTCACATTTTGACTGTGGTATGTAATCTAATATCAATTGCAAAGTATTCACTGAGTAAAAAGATGGATGAAAATGCAATATGTAACCTATAAGAGAAATAGGATGCATGCACGCATTTGGCCAATATAGATGTAATTATTATCAGGCCTTGTATACATTATTTACGTTTTGTTATTTTATAGTGTATATTTTGTCAGCTTTTCTTTATTATAGTCAGTGGACAAGGCTTCTACAACAAAACAGCAAGATATAATGTAACAGTTCCAACACTGTAACAGTGAGTCTTAGGAGGGGAGTGTTAGACTTGGGTACATATAGCTACAAACTACGTGTATTTTAACATTTCTTTATTTTTTCTGTTTGAGGACCTTTTCCTTTAATTTATGGCTATCAGTAATTAAACACTGTGTTTAATATCAACTAAATTGTGAAAGCTCCAGATAGGATTTTACTTTACTTTGCTGTGCGACGAAAGGTAAAACTCACTTTCGGGCTGAATAACAGAAAATATTTATACGTGGGTACAACGGGAAACACAGGAGAGGAGAGCTGGGTTCAATCAAAGCCGGGTTCGTGACCATTTGCAAAACGAACAGTTGAACCAATGTAAATCCATGTAGGTCTATTCTATGTTCTTTTGACCTTTTGAGAAACTTATTGTAAAGGTGTAAACGCATCATCACCTAGAAACGACTCTCGAATAGTACCCTTCCTCAATTACTATGGCAACTCAACTTCAGTTTATGCATGAGAATAATATTGAACCAATGTGAACACAACGCTCATCTCATGCCTTTTAAAGATATGATTTCTCTTTTACTTTTTGTACGTCTGGCACTGGGCCAAATAATGTGTCTTGTGTCCATCGTGCTCGCAAACAGAGAGAGAGAGAGAGAGAGAGAGAGAGGAGCAGAAGAAGAAGAAGAAGAAGAAAAGCCGAGAGAGAGAAACTCAACGGTGAGAAAGATCTAAGAATCCAACGGGGAAAGATTTTTTTTTGAAAGAAAAGAAAAAGAAGAGAAGCAAAGGATGGTGTGGATGCGACAGAAAAACATTTCTACTCTTTGTGGAGATCTTAGGACAATGTTAAGATCGTGCAGAAGCATTACTTCCGAGGATTTCGCAGCCAGACAAACAAATATTGCATCCGTTTACTATGTATTTAATCTCTTACCGTTGCTTGCTAAAAGTATGAGGTAGAAATAAATCTCTTGTTCCAAACCGATTTTGATCCCCTTTTGGTTGTAGCTGTAACGGCTTTTATTGTTTTGTTATTTTCACCGAGAAAAAATTCCACTGGTAGTGAGTGTTATCTTTAGTAACGTTTTTTTTGTAAATGCTCTCTGCAGTCAAAAGTAACTCATTTTGTTTTTTACTTTATTTGTTTCCCCGCTTAACGTTAAAAAAATGTACAATTACATAATCCATAAGTATACAGATGTGAAATGCGTATCTGAAGTTTCACCTTTCCATGCAGTACGTACAGAGGAATTCAAATAGTACTTGGAAATTTTGAAAGCCTATATACTTTTCCTTCAAAAGACCTCAGAATTAGTTGAGACATTAATGTGTAGCAAAACACATCACGTTTAAGTAACGTAGTACCGCATTACAAAATTTTGACTTTGCTAACGCTAGCGGCTTAACTTTCACAATGGCTACATTCCCAGGTGCGAAGCGAGTTCGTTGTATGTTTTGCTTTGAAGAAAGGAAGGTAGCTACAGACGAACACAACTTAGATCGGAATTTTCTTATGAACGGACAAGTAGTGTCGCTAGCATAGCCAGCTCATTTTCCAGATTTGTCAGCATTTGATTTCTTATGGGGTGTCATTATAATCGAGTGTATTTTCCATCTCGTTGAATGGAGATTCGGTAACACGGCACTACGTGAATCAAACCTGCGTAAACCGTTGCTTTAAAATACTGTGCTGAACATTACTAAGGAAAAACTACGTAAACAGAAATTAATAAAATATATATACGTAGCCCTTGTTCCAGCCAATGTTAGTTTCTAGAATTGAAATTATATACGGAGGCGATATCGTGTAGTTCTTATTGGGTCCTATACTTTTGGGGTCATAAACTCTCCGCTTTAAAAATGAAATCCTACATAAGGTTTTCTTCAGATCCCGAAACGATTGTAAGTATTGAATTTGAGTTCTTCGGACTTTTCAACTATTTGTTTTTCTTCTAAGGATCCATCACCAAGGGATTTCACAACAAATACAATTTGCGGAATGTCAACATATATTCTTTGAAAATAGAAAAAAGAGAATATTCTTTTATTGGTAATATCGTATATAGCTATTTATGAAAGCGTCATTTGTAAGCTTCTGGCGCTGAAGAAAGTGGGTAAAAAAATCCAGAGAAGGAACTAAATGCGGAGGGATTTATGTTCGAAAAACCATTAGCTACCGTAAATGGCATCAGGTGATGAATGCAGTGGAAGGATGATGTCGTGGAGGCTATGCGAAAGCAATAAAAATAACGAGGAAAACTGATCGAAGAAAGAAAGGGGAAAGAGAGGAAAAGGAATACGAAAGAGAAGAAAAAAGACGGAGAGGATGATGATGAAGAAAACTGTTTCAGCTTCAGGAGGTTTTTGGAGGTTTTAGTGGTTACTACTTCCCCCGACTCTTGTCTTCCTAAAGCAAATGACCTTACTTCTTCATACCCTTTTTATTTTCCGTCGTTTTGTGCTTTTTTATACAGGCCAAGAAGTTTTTTACACTCTCCCGTAGAAATATCCAGAGGGAAATTTTTGAGAAGTTTTTTTTTTTCTACTGAAACGTATTTTACTGCCAAATTAAGTGCAGTTGTGGATTCCTTTTCCCCATCTGCTTTTCCCCAAATAAAAAAAAAAGAAAAGAAAAGAAAAGAAGAGAAACCACAGACTGAAACCAAGAAGATATTCAAAAAAGTACTTTTGAAAGAAAAAATCGTGTTTTTGAATTTCAGGTAGCTCTTCTCCTACCATTGTTTGCCAAAGAAACTGTCCTCCCAAAGCGAGTCTCTTCTTAAAGTTAGTCTGAAAAGCTTCTCTTTATTTTTTATTCTCGGCCTTCTTCCTTTCTTCTGTATCCGTAACTACTGTCATCTCTTCTTTTGTCTGTTTTTTCCTCTCTCCACAATCACCATTGTTTCTTTGTTCTATTCAGTTTACTGAGAAATTATACTTCGATGGCTTTTAAGTAATTGAAGAAATACTTAAAGAAACCTAGACATAAATATTTTCTTTTGTTTGCTTGGTTACATCAGAAATTCGTTTCCGTAACTAACATAAGAAACCAAACATTTATGATTATGATGAAAACAAAATAAGAAACAGAAAAAGATCTAAGTGAAAAAAAAAAGAGATCAGACTTAGATCGGTATAACAGACTAGAATATTGTTGCAAGATCTTAATTACTATCGAATTTTATGGTCAAATTTTTGTAACATTTAAAAGTAATGCGTGTCGGTGTTCAAAATAAGATACAAAGTGGTTGCTGTAAACGCAAAATATAGTGTTATATTTTGTTTTGATGGTTAGTGGAGAGTACAGCAACGTGTAGGCCCATAAGATTGGAAACGAAAGTGTTTTCACGAATTATATATTTCAGTTTAAATAGCACCTCATTCTCTCTCTCTCTCTCTCTCTCTCAATAAGGAGTTCTTATACATACATACCATCCCATCATTTCTCTTACAACTGCATAGTTCATACATTTTACGTGTATAAATCATAACTTGAAAGAGAGAGAGAGCGAGAGAAAGAGAGCGAGCAAGAGAGAGAGAAAGTAGAAATATGTGAGCTGCTTATCACCTTTGAGGAAGAAATGTTGGAAACAAAATGCCCATATCCAGTAAATATAGTACCGTTACGTTTCCTATGATTTGTACCGGTATAATTTGTAGGAACATAATCAGACGAGTCTTAAATGCGCTATAACCGGCACAAAAGAGGTGCAAATGCAACTGTGTTCGTTGTTTCAGTGTCTCCACTATATATGTACTACCAATGCTTGTATTCAAGGGGGGAGGGGAGTCTACGATGATCTTAAGCCTGGTGTTTTACCGGAGACACGTTTTGATATTTCAGATAGTGGATAGATGACTAATTAGATGTCCAGTGGATCATTCATCCAAACCTTAAAATTGTATGACAGAAAAGTACTGAATGGATCTGTCACATACTAAAAACGCTTATTATATAAATCTTGCCAGGGAGAATTCTGTGATCATGATATGCCCTCCATCACACCACCATCTGTTATTATCGGTTCCAATTTTGCAAGAGATAAAAAGACGTTGAACAACTGTAATTGTCACCATAAGTCTTCATAAAAGCTGTTTGGGCAAAAAGAAATCTAAACAAGTACGTGAAAAGAAATCTGCTATGTTTACCACCAGTAGCTAATATTGCATGATCTGTGAAGAAAACTGGAAGATATGATGCAGGTTTGAAATGTTATGCCTGGTTTCACACAAGATGCGAGAAAGTAAGACCAAGGAAAAAGAAATATTTTATTATGAGGAATGTGGATACTAGTAACCTAGAAAATTTCTTAAAAGAAAGTGTTAAAGATTTGAAAGAAGATATGATTTTATACTATTCCTACCAAGAGATCATAATTAAAGTTTTTTCTTTTCTTATTTGAGTAAGGTTAAAATAGCAAATGAATTGTATTGTTTTATCTTATGTGCATTTCAAGTTATGATGTCACTATTTCCATCCTGTATTATGCGTACAAATAACGCATTTTACTAATGGTTTAACTTATAATACAAATTGTGTTGCAAATAGGCATTTCCCCTAAATTACTAAAGATAGATGTGATAATTTCAGCTTAAAGAGGAACTTCTAAAATGTACTTTTACTCATAAAGTTTACTTCTGTTTCAAAACGCTTTGTGTGTGTGTGTGTGTGAGGGGGGGGGGGTATTTTCTCTAATAGATTCTCAATGGAAACACGTTTTAACAACAATAATCCCATGGTCTAGTCTCGGCGGCTACTGATTTTGAGTCAATACTGGAAAGGCCGCGCAAATTAGAGTTCTACTCACGCTAACTAGCCTGTTCGAGGTTTCCGACTATTTTCATCAGTTTCAACAGGCAAATGTCAGATTAGTACCTAGAAATAGAGTCGCCTGTTTTCTTGGCAGGTGTACTCATCGGGAGACGTTGTTCCTCAGACTAATGACAAGCTATACAGAATCCAGTACAGCCTAAATCAAAATAATAATATGACTTACAACCTATCGGTTTCAATATTATTTCTAAAGATTTCTCGGTTATGTTTTTTTTTTCTCTATTCGAAATTTAAGAAAAGAAGCATTTAAAATGTTTCCAAATGAAAAATGTGTCTTCACAATACCAAGATATTGTGTGTTTTGTTGTGTGCCTCGATGTTCTGTGTTGAAGTACGTACTAGTATGGTCAGTGCTACAGTAATATACAAGTGCAATTCTGAGTATTTGCCATTCTCTTGTTGTTGTGCATGTTGCAGGGCTTTGTCTCTTATTTTTCCCTTCTCTTCTTTACTTTGTTTGTTTTGCTTTCATTGTTCTGTTTTTGTTCTTTCCTCCTCTGCTCTTATTTCTCCCTTCGCGTACAATGCGGGGCAATAAAAGGAAATGCCACATGCATGCACTAAAGTCCACTTTGTATTGTTTATATCAAGAGAGTTATGTGGCTATTGTGTGAATTTCTCTTTGCATGTAGGTATGCGTGTGTGTGTGTATGTGTGTATGTGTGTTTGTGTGTGGTATTTCTTAATGAAAGTAGATTATGTTTGCGGCGTCGAACAAGGATGGCATTTTCCGCTATTTACACGGTCAACAGAAAATAAATTACTGTTTCGTTTCCCATAACGACCCCGTGGGCTGTTTCCTATGAGTATTATTTTGCTAATTGCAATAGATATACACAAAACTGTTAATAACAGTGCAATAAAGAGACCAAGATAGTTTTAGCCTTTTGCTTCCTTTGTTGAGGGGTTCCTGTAAACATCAAGCTTATTACATCTTATATGAATTCTAGCGTCTCCAGAGCAACCTTTCAGCATAGACTTGGGGAAGAATCAAGAAAAAACATTCGTTGAGTGTACTTCGAATTATCAAGTGCGTAAACATTATTTTCATTCTCCTTTGTATCTACAAGAGAAGCAGATCTTCTTGTAATCGCGTAGGATCCCACCGACCGCCGTGGTCTGATAAACTCCAGAGATTGAGACGACACTCGTTCTCGCATTTGAATCTCAACTAAGCATGATGATGTTGCAAGTTACAGTGCTCTGTTTTAAATGTTACACAATATATAAATCTTCAAACTTGCCTAAAGTGAGGACGCGTACTTATTCCACATTTGTCAGGTCTGGAGGTTAATCTCCAGACTTCCACGTCCTAATTTTATGATTTATCTTCAATGACACAAACATTGTGTAATTCAATTAACTCTTTTGGTATTAACAAAATATATAGATCTGCCAGGGTCGGCGGAAGGGGGGTGGGCGAGGTCGAACCGTACCATCGTCCAGGGCGGCAAAGTTTGGTGGGCCGCAAAATTGTGAAAATAAAAATAAGATCATGAAATGTAATGCCTTGTTACAGGTCCATATTGGAAAATTAAAGAAAAGTGTTAGTTAAACTATATTCAGCTAAGAGCATAATTGAATTAATTTCTTTAAGACTTGCTTGTTAATGATGGAGCCAGGGCATCTCAATTCGCTGTCTCATTTTCTTTTCCAGTTAAAAACGTACCGTGTACGAGGTTTATAGTTGAAAATATAAAACAAAAATAAACTTCAATTTAAAGTTGGACCGTCCTGAATGAGCATATTAGCATTCTCATTTTAAAACTATTGAGTACCACAGGGTGCGAGAGCGTAATTGACCCGACTTAGATATCAAATAGGGGATGTTAATGATGCTTAACTTGAAATAAGTAACGACAATAAAACGAATAGAATGGTCGCTCATGATGCCCAGCAAACCAGTTGTGGGACTTTATTTACTTTGCTCACTAGTTATCCGATGACTTTTTACTCCACAAAAACGTAGGACGCCAACATCTTTAACGCATTGATTTCCATGTGATAGATACAGTCGGTTTTCTTGAAAGCATATCAGAATACTTTGAGATGAGCTGAAATGATGAAAAATTTTAATGTTACTTAGTAAATGCAATGGAATTGGCAACATATTTAATTTTAGATGACCAAAAGATAGATAATAGAGTACAGACCCAAAATCAAAAGAAAAAGAAACAGTTTCAGGACGAGGCAGAGGACGAAGCACTTGGAGATCCACGAACACTAAACAAAATTGATGTCTACTACAAAGTACTAGATGTGATTGGTTTAGGTTTAAGAGAGAGGTTTGAGCAGCTTAAACATCACAGCGCGTATTTAGATTTTATTTACGTTATCAGTAATCTGAAAGATGTGCCATCTGATTTGATCTGAAAAGTGTACTTGCCAGCATTTCAACAAACAGAGAATCGAAAGATATTAACTCTATTGATTAAAAAGACGATCTAAAAGTGTTTTCCGCTATAATTAAGCCTTAAAAAAAGCGTTTACAACTAATAAAGGAACACGACTTTGCCCCAGATGTCAGTGTTGCACTTAGGTTTTTTCAACTTTGCCGGTAGTAATGACAAGTGGAGGAAGGTTTAGATTCTTTTTTTTCAAAACTTAATCCCTATGCATAATCTAATAAAAAAAACTATCCACGGTCTTTCATGTCTGAAACACGCTTGAATGGTCTAGCGATGATATCGTTAAAGCATCAACTAGCTGAAACATTGGACTATGCAAATGTGATAAAGTAATTTGCCAGTATCAACGCAAGAAAAGTTTCTTTCAATTAAAGTATGTATTTATTTCTTTACTCTTTTTAATCTATTAAAATAGAATTTAATATTAGAATTATTATACTAACAATTAGAAGTTGGCAATACTGACAACTGCAGTGCTCAGGTACAGGAAAGCCCACAGTCCTTTTCTATTGTGCGAATAATGTTTATGCTAAGTTTGGCGCATCTAGGTCTAACTGAACGGAAGCAATTTGAAGAATTGATTATTTAAAAATAATAAGTTGACAACACTGAACTACTGCGCCAATCAAGACTGTTTCAGGGGTTTTGTGCTAGTCTAGTTAAGACCTTTCCAGCGATATTTCAGCCACGTCTCTACGCCTTGTGATTCATTATATATATATATATATATATATTATATTTGGGCACGGGTTGGCAACACTGAAATCGGTGTTCCTGGGGGCGGAAACAAGCTCAGTACCGTATGTTGCTGTTGTGTAAAATAATGTTTATGCCAAGGTTGGTGGTGCTATATCTAAAGTAACGGAAACAATTAAAAATATATATAGAAAATAGGTTGGCAATACTGGAAAGTCGGGTGTTTTACGACGTAGACCCATTCAGTATTTTACCATTCTATCGAATAATGTTTATGTCAAATTTAGCGTAGCTAAGTCTAACTAAATGGAAGCAATTTGAACAATTGACACCTCAAGTATGTCTCTACGCCTTGTAGTTCCTGAGATTTAATTTCTGGAGACGGACGAACAGACTGACTGAATGAGCGGAAATAGAAGATTCCGTTTGCTATAGCTTTGCTATCAAGGAACCTAAAAGAAGAAAGCGTTTGAAGACCATGACGAAGCTAACTTACAAAACGAAGAAAAATGTTTTCTGGGCCGTCCAGTCACTAATGGAATATACCGAAATGTTCGACCAGCAATTTCCACATCGCGTGGTTCTTTTAAACCCTCAAAAGCTGCCAAGAGGACTTAGGAAGCTTTTCAAACATCTCTATTACCAAAAAGGATCAAGAAATTTCCAGAGTGATTATTTGGCAAATAGTTGCAGCAGATATTGCAGTTCTGGACAGAAAAGAGGGTGTTTGATTCAAAACCCAGACCTAAGGGGGAGTCAAATTTTTTCTTATTTACATATTGAAGTTTGTATCTGTCACCACAACGTAGTTTTCGAATACAATAAATCTGAAATTGTAACTGAATAAAACATTTGAAGAGGACTAAACTTTTCTATGTCAGTCGAAAATCCGTTTAGAATAAACCAGTTGCCATGAATACTACAATACTTCGTTGATAATTGTCAAGAAAAATTTTCACAACCGCTAGTAAAATTTGAAGTGAGTTCATTGGTATTAATATTCTCCGTTTGGGACAGAATCTTCAAGCCAAGTTTAACGTTCTTCATTCGCTCCGATCCCATGCTTTCATTTCTCTTCCAGTTTATCATTTTCCCTCTATGATACTAATCATGACCTATATCTTTCCACTGTAAACATTAAATAAATACTTCTTTACAGAGCTCCAAAATATTTGTGGGGAAGGGTTCTTTATATTTCGTTTTATCCGTTTATTCGACCGGCCATTTGAATCTGTTTTACTCTTTTTTTTTTAAATTTTGATTGTTTGTTAAAGTTTCCTTATTTCATTTTCAATCACTATATTTTTTGTTTCTTTACTTGCCAATTAATTTAATATTCTTCACAATTACTTTCCCATTATTCTTTAACTCGTTCCGAATTGAATCTGAAATCACTGCTCCGAGAACACTGATTACTAATGTGGCGGACTAGCCAATGCCTTATTACTAGAATTAAAATTATTGTAATCAAACCTAATTAACTATCCTACGTAGAACTAAACTTACTATACTAACCTAAAATCTTGTTAGAGATGAAGAGAGGTATTTATGTCGCCCAAATGTGCCTTTATACTTTGTATACACCAAAGCAAGAAGGCTTTAATCGCGGTTCTAGAACCCTTCTAACTCTCGCTTCCAGCTCAATCCGTCCCGCGCTAGGATCTATATCAGTGGTTATCTATATTCGTTTTTCTGAATATAAGTTGGAAATTCATGATATAGGTGTTGTTGACACCATTTTTTCTATGTTGATATTGTAAATATATATGTCTGTTGACTTCGTATTATCAATATCATACGGTTGTAGCTAAGTTTAAGGTAAGCACTATGTTTGCTGACAATTTTGTCTTTGTTATTATCCATCCTTAATTCACAACGACTCTTTCTACGTTTTAAATTTTGAAATTTCATATTGTGATCATTTTATTGTTGTTCAGGAATAAATTCCTGCAATTCATTTTTTCTATTTATTGCCTTCCACAGAGAAGGTGTTCTCAAACTAGTGAATGTTTACACTAGTACGAAGTTGTGTACAATTTGTATGATATAAAACATATATTATTTTCAATATAAGATGGAAAAGAGACGAAAATTTATAATGATCTTAATTAAAACACATACCAGCATTATTTTTCTGATGTCATTAAGGGAAAAATCATTTGTTTTTGAGGGCGACTGGTCACCTGGTTCGAACTTAAGACCTCCAGGTCAGGAAGCAACCTCATTATTGCTGATCCAGGTCTATCGATACTAATTAGGTATTGTAGTAAATTTGTCCACAAAAAGGGACACGAAATGATTTTCATATTCTGCATTGTATATCTGTTTACCAATTTTTTTTTTATTTATTCCATGATAAAATAAAATAAATGACTGATTTGCTTTGGCAGTATAAATGAAAGGAAATTAATTCCACTCGTAATAAGCTTTATACATATACTAGTACCAGATCTAATGAACTTTCTTGCGTGACCAAAACGATTAGAAAGGAATTTGAACTCTCAGACATAAACAGAGTGATAACCTTCTTCATCTATGGTGCTTAGAGTCCCAATTGCCTTGGCCTACCCAAGAAGTTGCCTCTACTTTTCTGTTCATATTTCTTTCCGATTTCGCACTCCAGTCTCCTCTTCAACCCATCTTTTGCTAACCCTTCTTTCTTTGGTTTTCTTTGTATATACTGGTACTTCCTATTCTGGAATTATCTTTCTCGGCTCATCTTTAATAGACGCCCAGCCTACTGTAGGTTTCTTAGTTTTACGCCTGTGGTTATGTCTGGTTTTCTTGTACGTACAGTTCGTATAATTCTGTATCATATCTGCTCCTCGATTGTTATTCTTGCTTCACTGGTCCATAAGAATTATGGAGTTAATGCAATATTGTTGAAATTATTCGTTAGTTATTTGAGAAGTAGAACTCAGTGTGTTGCTTTAAATGATGTGTTATTCCATACTTATCCAGTTGAATCAGGTGTACCACAAGGCTCTCACTTAGGTCCTCTACTTTCATTGGTATTTATAAACGATCTTGCATCCGTGTTAAAGCATTCCTTTCCTCTCTTATTTGCTGACGATGTTAAAATATTATCGGAAATAAAAACAAATGATGACTGTCAACTTCTAAAATTGGATCTTAATGCACTGAACAAGTGGTGTGATATTTATTTGAAGGTTAATGTCAAAATGTACAGAATTGTTAGGTTCACAAATAAGAAAAACATAATACCATTTAATCATAGTATCAATTACCAAAATGTAGAAAGAGTGACTGAAGTTAATGACCTAGGTGTATATATATATATATATATATATATATATATATATATATAATCTGTCATTTAGAAAGCATATTGACTCATTATTAAGAAGAGCTTTAAAACACTAGGTTTCATAAGGCGTAACTCTTTGTTTAATTTCTCAGTCAATCTTCTCTAAAATTATGTTATGCTTTAGTGAGATCTATTTCAGAATACGTCAGTTTCATCTGGTCCCCACATCAAAAAACATATCAAACAGAAATTGAAAATATCCCAAAGAAATGTCTTAAAATGATGTTTCAAAAATATAAGAAATGAAGTACACAATGACTCCTATGACAATGTAAATTAAATGTGACAAAACTTAAAAATAGACGAGACAGAACCGACGGTATAATATTACACAACATTTTAAATGGATACATTGACTGTCATTATTTGGTTGCTAAATTATGTTTTTATGTACCAAGGCGAAGAGGCACACTGATACCTCTATTTTATCCTAAGACCTCAAAGGATGATCTCCATAAATTTTCACCTTTGATCCGTGCGCAAAGGTTGTATTTGAAGGTTGGTATTTTCAATATGTCTCTAAGTGAATATAAACGGCGCTTATACTAAAACAGTGAAAGTTCATACTGTGAAATGTATGCTGTTTGTATATTTATATGTATATTGATTGTTTATATGC
>JAGDQP010053747.1:0-13489 GCA_022664845.1 Lepisma saccharinum
AGCAGAACTCAGTTGCATCCAGCAATATTATGTTGTATATTTAATGCGGTTTGCTTATTTTCTTGCAATAAGAAAAGGTTTTAATTAATTGTTTAATTATAACCATCCCAGCAAGCCAGGAGACATCGGCATTTGGTCGGCGAAAGTTGGCCGACGAGTGAGCCAACGGGCGGCCTGACGTGGGGTTTTGAAAAATCCCGACGAGAAGCCAACGTCGGCGGGCGGGTTTGGGGCGGGGTTACGCTTCGATTGCGACCCCAACGAGGCCTGGAAGATGGCCCGACGACCAAACGCCACTTATGGATCGCGCCGTCGGGGTCGTCATTTGGCTTGCTGGAGTAGCTCAGTGGTAGAGCGTTGGCGTAATATTCGAGAGGTCATGGGTTCAATCCCAGCAGCCGACAATCCTGCGTGAGGTTTTTCCAGGGTTTTTCTCAGTCACACTAGGCAAATGCTGGGATGGCATCTACAACTGGTCGACACCTTCCCGCATCCTTTCCCCTCACCTATCCCGACCTGAGCCTTAGATGCTTAAAGACCATAGATAAAATTCAAAATTAATTACAACTAAGCTATTTGAAGAAAAATATTTAAATTGGAAGAACGAACTGATTGAGAAAAAGCATTATTGCTTTTTAATTTCGAAAAATATTATTGTTAGTAGTAGTAATAGGAGAAGTAGCTGCATTCATTAAGTCGCGAGCCCGAAACTTTAAAATGGAAGAAGTTAGTCCAATGCACAGGACCTGCCCCACGAAACATCAGCAGATTCAAAACAACAGTATATATCAATCACCCTACGCTTCAAACAGAAAAACAACATTAAAAGTAGTCCAATTTCTATTCCAAAAAGTTCATCTGAAATAAGTGATCACATCTTTCAATCAATCAATAAATTTACCGAAGGCCCGCAGCGCCCCCAGGATGGACTTCTGGCTGGCTTAGGCCACTTCCGTCCTGTGAGAATAATTTAAATTGTAAAATAAAGATTAACAATGAAGGACATGATTGCATCTCGAAAGATGTGATTACATCTTCCATTGCTAATTTTAACTATTTAACCAAAAGAATGTCAAAGTAGAACATAAGACTCTTATGTATCCCTATGAATTACGCACTATTTCTGCACGAGTAATTTAATCGAAAGTAATTACGTATCAGAGATTGTCATGCTCAATAATATTACCGATGATGTCACCATCAGAATATGCATTGCACACTCAACTCAGTATGCATTCTATAATGAACAGCCTGCCCTCTGTAGTTCAACTGCGTTACTGTATTTCTCGACCTCATTTCATGTCTCTTTCCGCTGCTCATTTTTGCTTAGTGGTAATTAATTCATATCCAAGTAATATTCAATGCTTGTTTTGGAAATCATTGAAAAAAACAACAACATGTTCTTGTATTTACATATTGAGTTCAAGTACTGAACAATACGTTTGTATTTATTTGTTTAAAAACAATGGTTAGTGTATTAAAATTAAAATATTCATGTTTAACAACTTTTTTTTTTTTTCTAATTTTTATTCTGATCACCGTCGTTTGCTGTTGAATTTTACATAGGCTTCTTTCCTATTCGTTTCGTTTTTTTTTTGTGCAACGACAACGTATATAAAACGTGAAGCCATTGAGTTAACTACTTGTACATCATTATGATGACTAGGTATTCTTCCAGTAGGTCCTTGACGGAAAGCTTGGCTACCTCCTTTTGTCGTGATGTACAGCTTTCCTTTATGATAGCTACATGATGAAAATTGGTGTTCTTCCCGAATGCAAATTCTGACCCAAAGGTCTCTGTGGCAAGGTTAACCGATGGTTGCTTGCCATTGCCTTCAATCGGATGAAGTTGACGTCCTAAGGATGATTGGGAACGGAGACACCTACAGTATATTTCCATTATGTCAAATAATGCTCCTGTCAAGTTTGGTGCTGCTACGTCTAACGTAACATATGTAATTAAAAAATAGAAATTAGGTTGGTAACAGTGGCAAGTGGTGACGTGGACACCTACAATATTTTTCTATTGTATGGAATGATATTTATACCAAGTTTGACGCAGATAGGATTAACGGAATGGAAGCATTTCGAATAGGTGATTTAGAAAAATGGATTGGCAACACTGAACCACTGTACTAATCAAGACTGTTCCGGCTGCTCTGAGTAAGTCTAGACAAGACCTTTCCAACAACACATCAGTCACGTCTATACACCTTCTGGCTCATGAGATATTTTCTAGACATAGATTGGCAACATTGACAATGGAATGCTTGGGGACGGAGACACCAAGAGTAAGTTTCCATTGTATCAAATAATGTTATGCCAAGTTTGGTGCTGCTACGCCTAGCATAATGGAAACAATTTGAAAACATGATTTTTATAGAAAACAAGCTGGCAACACTGTCAAGTATTGGTAACGTCAACACCCACAGTGTTTTTTATTATGTAGAATAATATTTATGTCAAGTTTGGCGCAGATAGGCCTAACGGAATGGAAGTATTAGGGACAAGTGATTTAAAAAAGAGGGGGATGCCAACACTGAAACACTATACTAATAAAGGTAGTTCTGGTAGCTATGATCTAGTCTAGCCAATACCTTAAGAATCTTTCTACACCTTGTAGTTCCTGAGATTTCATTTCGGCACACGGACAGACGGACTGAGTGGAATTATAACGTCACTTTTGCCATAGCTTTGCTATCAAGGGACCTAAGGGGGTGGGGGTACGTTCAAAATCCATCTGCTACTGTCGAGATAGTATGCGGGAGGGCCATGGCTGTTTTGTTGATAGCTTAATTCGGGAGCTCTTGGTTGCAGTTTTAAATGTGGACTACGACTCTTTCTTTCTTTTCGTTACAATGTTGAAGAGTCAACCTTAAACTTAAAATGCATGTCATTATAAAAGTTGTATAGCTGTAGTAATACACTCTAAAGAATTTTCCAGTTCTGCTGGATAAGTTTTCAGGTTTACTGCAGAACATCCAGCCATTATATCCAACAAACCTGATTTTTTTTTTTTTTTTTTTCTTAAACTTAACCTCAATACCGAGCAGCCGTAATTTAGTTGATAGAGCGTTTGTCTTCGGATTCGGGGTGATCCTGGGTTAACTCTGATGAAAGATCTAACCTTGACGGCAACTGCCAAAGAACAATTAGTAGTGAAGCTATCAACATCCTTCTGGAACTTTCAACCCGCAATAGGCCGCGGTGGGTCAGTAGTAGCTCAACTCTGGCGCTTGGGGGTCGTCGGTTCGATCCCAGATCATGTCATGTGCGCTTTGTGGTGGACAAACACCATGTGCGTGGGTTTTCTCAGGGTTCTCCCACTTTCTTCATTCCACCAATTCATCTCATCATCATCCATTCGGTCTAAACCAAAGTTGCCTAAAGGCCTTAAGTAAAAATTCAATTCAATTCGAACTCAGACGTGAGCTAAATGACATCGCATGACGGAGTAAATTAGTTTTGTCTCAAGTAGTCAAGGTCTATCATATAATTGGACCACCACTACAAGAATGGCATAAAGGTGATGTTTCGGGGGCCACTTTGACTCTTTCAGCAGATTTTATAATTGATACGCCAGGGCTTCCTCTATCTCTTGAGACCTTCATCACACACGGCCAGTGATTCCGCCAGAATCCCACCTTGTGGGCGTGTTACCTCCCAAATTCTCAAGAACATCCCCCAACTTAATTTTTTTTATCGAAAATTGATAGAAACTCCACTTACACCCTCCCAATTTTGACTTTACATTCCTCCATGCCCACGACACATATACTACATCTTAAAAAATAATATGTGGAACTCACACAAAATTCCCTAAAGAAAGAATCAGATATTGCCCGTAAAAACAATGATGAAACTCTATCTATATACGGTATTTTAGCATCAGCAGAAAGTAAGGATGTGGAGGCATACAGACAAATATCAGCAACTACTGTTCCCCAAATTATAATAGTTCATATCGCTTTATTTTCAACGAAAGAACTACAAATTCACCTTTAAATGCAACTATTAATTTTAAGCTGAGATGCAAAATGGTTCTTGAGGGCAAAGCAAATAAATTGTCCACGATCAATTTCAACGTGTTTATGAATTCATCCAATTATAATTTAATTAAGGATTATAATTCACAAAAACGGTGAAATAGCACCATCTCGCGTCTTGAAACGACTATTTCATCTTTAATGTTAATTAGTATTTCTAGACTGTCCGCAGCGGCGCCAACCGACATTCAGCTACGTGGGTAGAATCCACATTCCTGAATGCACATATGAGCTAGAAAGGAAAGAAGGACGTATGTGAAACGAGCACATTAAAGCACGGAGGGGGTGGAGAGGAAGATGCCATTTCATGTGCCAAAATCTCAAAAGCTCACTTCGTGCTTCTTTTATGAAAGAAATTCGAAATTGCGTATGGCATTGCTTCCAAATGCCATTGGAAAATATTTTTTAATATGTTTCCTCCTGTCATTTTAATGCATTCATTTAATATTTCTTCCACATTCTCAACCGTTGTACACGTTTATATTTTTCTCTCTTGCAGAGTACATCGTGATATGTTCAATATTAAATCTTTAACATACGTATGGTTCTCCAGAATGTTAATTACATATACGTATATTCCTTTCGTAAGAAGGGTGCACCGAGCTCTACGTACCGATACTGGAGTAAATGCTTAGTGACGAAACATAGACGCCATGTCAAATATTCAAACTCGTTTGTCCACTTCGAGTCTAATCCAATATGGACAAAATTTTCAGTTTCAACTCAGTTTGATACGTTTCTTATCGCTGTGCGGCCAGTTTTCTGATTTAAGTCTTAATTCCTGAGTTATTCATAGAATAGTATACCGTTCTCTGCTTATTATAGAAAATACTGCAAATATTTTTTTTATGTATTTTGCAAGAATTAAGACATAAATTAAAAATGGGCCGCACAGCGATATCAAGCGTACAAATTGTGTTAGAACCGAAAATTTGGTCCATATTGGTTTAGACTGGAAGTGGACAAACGAGATTAAGTGTCCTCTGGCTTCATATATTTATGAATTTTTCAATGGCAGCAGTCAGTCCAGTATCGCTTTTAGATAGAAGTCATTGGAAGGGTGTTTACCTCTTGTTTACGTTTTCTATTTTATGGATTGAACGCTGAACAGTCAGTCACCTTGTGGTCTAAGCTTGTCAATATGACAACAAATCTCTCAGTGATTACACTTCCAAAGGCAGCACCGATAGCGATTCAAACTTCTTGCAAACTTGCGTCAAACTCGTCATGGCAAGTCTAAAGCTTGAATCATACTTTCTAGTTGACACCTGGCAAACTTGTCGTATAAAACTTCTTACAGTAAGCGTGAAATATTCTTGCGAAGTGGCAATCAAGCTTGACATAAGTTGGATGCTATGTGGGAGTGACGAAGAAGACAGCGATCATGGCCTTAGTAGAGGTAACTGGTAAACCAACTAACTCTATGGGTTACGAAACTCGTAAGCTCATCGCCGCAGTAACGAACATTTCTCATTGTATTATATCCCGGGCAAAATCAAGACAGCTGACATGAAGCCAGATCACGAAGACCCATCTGACGTGAAACTTAGGAAAACGACAGTTATGATGACCACCAGCAGAGTTTGAACCCGCGTCCCTTCCCATTGCCTATCCGAAGTCTGCCAATTGAATCACTGCGGTTGGGTTTAGCTTTGTATGTAAATGTGTAGACAAAAGATAATATGTAAAGATAGCAATTTCATTAAGGAATCGAATCGATATTTTTTTCGGATCTCAAAAGAATCCGATTAAAAGTTCCGGATTTCAAGTATCGGCTTCGAATCTCCGATTCAGTTCTACATGTGCTTATTATCTCAGATTTGAACTTAGAGCTTTGTTACCAAGAGGTTCGGGTTTCAGGCTGCGAATAACATTTTGGGTCTCAGATATGGAACCTAACGTTCGTAATTTTGGACTTGGATCCAAATTATCCCATATTATGTTTGAATACATATGGGATTTCGAACTCAGGCCCAACACTACGGATCTCGTATATTTGGATGTGAAATTTCGGATTTCAGATGCAAATTTAACAATTCGAATTTCAAGTTTCGAATCCCTGATCCGGACACGATGTTCATAATCACAGGTTCATAGGATCCAGAATTTCGGATATGCGGATCCAGATTGAAACTTACGAATCTTTGATAAAATGTCGATTTCAAGTTATAAATCTAAGTTTAGGATATAAAGTTTTGAATATCGGTCTGAGATAAAATTTATATCAAGAATTCGTACGAAAAATTCGATTCTTGGACTTGCATCCGGTTATTAATTTTAGCTTCGTGTCCAAAGTTTTAGGATTAAGGATCCGAATTTTCAATCTTAAGATAGAAACAACACCGAATGCATGTCTTAATTTTTCGGCAAATAAGGAATTCAAGGGAGCGTGTGTGGTGGAATTATAGTAGCTTGAAGCTTGCTCAGGCCTAAGTAATTAATTACTTAGCCTATTCTGTGCGTCACAATGTAATTAAAACCCTTCAAAGCACACTTTCAACTTATGATGATAAACGTTAAATTTTGACAACCACTTGCAGTATAAGACCATACACTGAAATAGTAAAAATCATGTGGTTGGTATTTAGTATTGTGTAAGACACCTTCTAGCCCAGCAAAGTGCTGTAAGTCCATGTGGCACCGATTTCATAAGTCTTTTAGAAACCTCCGAAGAGACGTTAAGCCATGCCGTTTGGATAGTTATCCACAGGGCTCTGAAATTTTATAGCTTTAGGTACGAATGTACCACACCGCATAAATATTCATGTTGGGTTCATGTTGGACGAACCTGGTGCTCACACCATTCTTTGGAACTATCCAGAATGCTCTTTACACCAATTCTGGACAACTTGAACCCGATGATACAGGACATTTTTTCTGAAATATCCCGTTGTTGTGGGGATACATGAAGTCCATGAAGGGCTACAAAGTCATCACGTAGTGCAACGTAGAGTTCACTGGTCAATGACGTGCTTAGGAGGATCAGCGGCTCCAACGGATAACACGTCCCTCATGCCGGCATGGAACTACCATCTACCTGCACGGTGCCTTGTTGATAACTGGGATCCATGACCTCATGAGGTCTGCACCACACCCAGCCATCCTACTAACAGTCCGAAATATCTCGTCCTACGAGCCTTCGCATCATACCACATCTTGCCAGTTCAGAGTCCATTTATAGTATTCACAACCCTAGATCAAACGTTGTGGCAGGTGTTGAGGTAGGTCTTCAGCTCACAGATACTTTCTGGTGGGTTTTATGTTTCTTTATCCTATAAAAGCTAACGCACGTTGCAATGACATGCTAGATAAACATCTGGTACCTTTTGCGTTTAATGTGGACGTGATGTGAGCCAATGCCACTTGCCTGTTACCAAAGACAACTCTACATAAACGCTACTGGTATGGTTATTAAATACCTTCGGTTGGCCCATGGTGGGTACCTTCCATGAAGTATTCTTGATAGAGACGTGACAACATTGCTTTTAGGAATGTTGAACGTCCACGCAACTTTTGAAATGGAAAGTTCAATTTCACTGGTACTCACTATCTTCCTCCATTTGAAACCCCACTGATGCACGTTCCTTCCTATAACCATACTGACCTGGTTCAACCTGATTCACGACATAAGACCTCAAAACCGATCAAGGTCTTCTCTTCACCCAAGATTTCACGAGACCGCGGCGCCCCTTATTAATTTCCGTACTGTTATCCCATTACTTTTAGCATTTGAGTGTATGTTACACTGATGGACAAACTACTTGACTGACTCAATAGATCAGATACGTACGGAATACCAGTGAAGTAACTATTTTCACTAATATACGTATTTCACTCCTTTGAGGCCAGTTAAACAGAAATATAGTATTATTACAGGGTTCACTTTACTTTATGATCAGAAAAAAATAATACAAGAAATGTGATATTTCCAACGTGTGTGGAAGTTTTGAACCATAAAAGTGTGAAATTATGGTGAAAGAGTTGTTTGCATGTGGGGGGGGGGGGGGGAGACGAGTGGAATAAGTGTTAAACAATACTTGTCATGGTTATAATGAAAAATCTAATCTTACTTTAACTAATCCGTCTTCGCTCTCGACATATTGGCCGTCATTTTAGTAGCAAAATACGTGCCATTTATAACACAAAGTAAGGCCAATTAGTATTTCTCCACATGCCGCCATGTTTGTTATGTATTGATTAACCCTAGTCCATATTTAACGAAAAAATAATGGCACGTAGCTTTTCGTAACACTTTTTTTTGGATTGCTTACTGTCGCTAGATATTTATAGAAGTGTATGTGATAATTATTTGCAGGGAAATGAGCGGAATAGAGTGTACATATGACTCAATAGCTTGTGAAAGCTGCGGGCCATAAAGCAAAGTTTATACATTAATATAATCCAGAAAATGGTGAAAATATAATGAAACCTAACTTCATTGATTCCCTCTAGGTGGCAGCATGTTGAAATACTCATGAATAAGATGATTTATTTAATGATAACCAATAGATGGCAGTATTTTACTTTGCAACCTAGTAAGGCGTTTACCAAGTAAACATGTGATTGCTGTTATCTTTATTTCAACGATTTATATTTAATTTATATTTTATCAGAATAACTAGTTCATTAATAAACAGAAAAAAATTTTATTTTAAGAAACAAAAGTCTGTAAGTTACGTCTCTCATTTAAACACTAAGCGCAAAATTCTATATAATACACAAAACAAAATAAAGCTGTATATTCAGAAAGAATTTGACGCAAGTTGTGTACCCTGTAAATTTTAAAATAAATACGAGAAAAAAATGTCTCTCAGAGTCACATGAACAAGGTCAGTTGAATATTACGCAAACTCATAAGAACGAAACATCACTATTCATAGCAATTCACAGTCCTCTTTAATGCTCTCAAGCTCTCCGTGGTTAGATTGCATAGCCCTCTCTCTCACCGAATTGCTATTCTACACCAGACATCAAGTCCACATGATAAATTACCCCATAGCCTTCGTCGGAACTCGAAGTTCACAAGCTTCTGTTTATTTCACGGAGCCAGCAAGTCCGTGTCCTTAATACTCCCAGTCTATAATGCTATTAAGACACATCAACATCAGATACGAAGTACGTCACCCCCCCCCCCCCTCTTGAAGAAATCGATATTATCCTTTATTGGTCTTCGCGTCAAACTCCTTCATGCAGTGATTTTTTTGCTTATGGAGAATTAATATCCTAATTAAACGCAACCCTTCATGCTAGTACGTAATATCAGATAGCTCAGGCAATTAACACACCACCATCAGTCTGAAAATTGGTACTAAAAATTCTAAAGGTAATTCAAAGGTAACAAGACAATTAATCGTTACGATATGCATGTAGCAGGTGTGCGAAATATGTACTTACACCATCACCTCATCCCAGACACACACATACATACGAGAGTATATCACTCAGACTTCGCTCAATCTAACTACAGAAAAAGTTAAACAGGGACCGTTAAACTTGCATAGTGTGTCGTCCCAATGTCTTGACAATTTGACTTCATTTTTTTGTCTTTTTAAAACTAGGAAAGATTTCCCTCGATACCACAGTAAATGATTCCAAACTTGTTACAAAAATGCCATGTCAAGTGTAAAAGCAGATCAAAGTATCATTTGAATACTACGTGGTTGCACCCGTAATAATTATTTCTGAATATAACTGAACAATTCTCGTACTTTTATGAATAGAATACAAAATAAATATGTGGTATAGAAAATGCTGTACGTATAATAATAGTCCTTTCTTTTTCTTTTTATTTGTACTGTTTCAAGCAAATTAAACCTAGCCAGAAACGCCTTCAGATTTCCACATTATAAAAAATAATATTGTTAGAAGAGTCGCACAAGAATGCACGTCGCAAACCTTTACTACTTCACGCGAACAATGCAATTGTTTTGTCCTTAGCGTGCAACGTTACACACACTGTAGATTTATTATATAATTAAATTATCTTGTATGCTACTCAAAGATGACAGAGTTGTTCGTTATTTCAACGTATATAAGTCACTATCTAGTATCGCTTTAATATGAATTGGGACAGTTCTGTCTTCGGAAGTGATGTTTAACTAACCTGTAACCGTTCCTTCCTACCAGCTGGGTTATAACTATAATGAGAACAGACACGTCTCACCTTCACTCTGCAGCTGTCTGCTTTTACATACAACTATTCTTCAAGTTCTGCATGCGTCTCGTAAATGGATTGTTTTATTATCACACAAATAACATAAACTTCAGCTAAGGGAACACAGTACTTTACCGGCCGCGCGCTTATTAGCTTGCCATCGTTCTGACGCGTCGGCGTCTCTTCATCGTTTATCTCATCGTCATTCGGCTGAAGTGATCGACCCACTTAAGTCCTTGCCACTAGAATAAACTTTTAAAACAACTCACAAACTGTTGCTATAATACATATGTAGTATTACTAAGAAAATATCACAACCATTACATTTGAGGTATGTTAAAGGACGTAAAGTCTTTACCGAGTACCTAGGAATTTGATGAATAATGTTCACTTGATTAACATCACATCATATGCTAATAGATACGATCTAAGTAAATGGGCAATTACAAATTATAAATGTATATGACTCCTGTTCGGGAACCATATATAAAATTCATAAGTATACGATTCCATAACTAGACTAAATACTGGGCACAACATTATACTTGTATTATTGAAATGTTCCAATTGTCTAATAACATTAGTTCGTATTCTGGGATAGAATAACTTGACATGTTTCTTCGGTTAAATGTTCCCTGAATTCCATTAACCATTCTCAGATGTTTCCACCGACGATCTCTAAATGTTACAGTTGTCATACTCATAGGATTGAATACTCATCACCTTTCCTGTCTTCATGTCAGTGAATCTCACACCTTTGATATTCACTTTTTCTGAACCATGTGTAAGGGTTAATATGTAAGTTAATCATTATCTTAATGAGGTTGCCATTTGCACTACTATGAGCATGATTTCGCACATATACTAGATAATTGGAGTTGATATCTCGTTTTGTTTTTAGTTTTTCATTATAGAGCTAATATCTTTTAGTAAACGTTTTGCTTCGTTTCATTTCAACACGTGTTAACATATCATCCCAGTTTCTATTCTTTTCTTCTGACAATTCTTTAAAAACATCATTTTTTTAGCATCGGAGGTAAGGGTTTCACATTAAGATAAAATTGTAGTGGGACATCGTCTCGGAAATGCTATAATTGAGTAACAGAAGTACTCTGTGAGGTGCTTATACCATAATTGGTGAGCATTTTCGCAAAATAATCGCCACAATCCATTGATCTCTTCCTGGGCTCGCGCAACAGGATTGGATTGCGGATGATATGGTGCAGTGTGACTTACTCTAATTCCTCTGTTTTCCATAGCTGTTTGGAATATCTGTTTTCCATGAGAGTAAAAAAAAGCACAATGTAAATAAATTAAAAAATAGCTAATGAAAAAAAAGAGGAATAACTGGTAGTGTTTGACTTGAATATCAGAAAATCTTTGAATATAGTTATATTATAAAAGCACAGAAAAGTATGAAATTTTGAACCAGTGTTTTGGGGGCGTCTCTTTTCACGGGGAGGTATAGACATCAGGGCAGTAAAAAGAGCCAAAATACACTACTCATGCCACTTATTTTGAAAACATTTGTGGTTCTTTCCGCTTCTTTTCTCTTCCACATATGTTGCAGAGATTTGCATACATTGTGTAAGTCCAGATTTCCTATTTTGAAGAAGGTTTTTAAAAGCTTTCCTTCTCCAAATGCCTGAATTCAACACTTGTCCCCACAACACTAGTTTAAATTTATGAATACACTTTTGATAGGAGATAGATCTGATTCAAAGATGGCGTCCTTTGGGTTCAAAAACAGACAAAAACACTCTTCCGTTTTAAAGAAAGATTACATTTTAAAGTCTGAATATTATTTTCAGGTCCGTTTTGAGTTATAAAAATTGTCTGTGTGACCTGTAATAATGTTAAAATAATATTCATGTCTAAAAAGGGCTATTGTTTACAGTGTACGGGATTCTTTCTGTCTCTCCTATAAAAAAACGAGCCACGTTAGATCAGTGGTAGAGCGTTGGCGTAGCATTCGGAAGGTCGTGATTTCGATCCCAGCAACCGACCATCCTGACTGAGGCTTTTCCAGGGGTTTTCCTCAGTCACACCAGGTAATTACCAGGATGGTACCTTCAACATAGGCTCTGGCCGACACCTTCCCGACATTGTTCCAATAATGTCAAAACGCGATGATGGAAAAGATATTGCATGACAGTTTTAATAACAATTAGTATCCCTTTTTTTCCTTCGGGAGGAGGTCGCCTCCCCCTAGCGCCGTCCCTGCAGTTTAAAATAATCTAATAAAACGTGCTGATTCTCGTAGGAAATTCAACCTTCCGTATTTTTCACATTGTGTGAAGCCTCTCTTGACCTTGAAAATATCTAGAAATAACAAACTCCACCTCAATGTCTGGTATTTGTGTGTAGTAGTGTCAGAATGACGTCACTTATGTAAATAACTCCATAATTGTTGGGATTGTAGGCGATTAGTTTTCACAAAGAGGAAAGAAGGAAAACTTTTTTTTAATCCATTACAAGGTGACTACATGAAGGAAAGAATAAAACCATAAAGTAACTAGAATTAACATGTAATTAGGGATTCTGCCAGAATTGTCAGTTTGGTGGGTGTAAAGTCAAAATTAAGAGAGGGTAAGTGAGGTTTTTGCTCGGTTTCTATCGATTTTTGACCACAAAACAAGTGACAAACATGCAGCTCTACATATGGGCTGGGCGCTATTCCCAGTAGCACACACGTTGAAAAAACTGTGGATTCAACGTTAGTCCTGTTACATAATTTTAACGTTGTATATGTACCTAAATGTCCGCCTGCTCAACGAGAGTTTCCGCGTTTAGTATCAATGTAGTCTTCGACATCAAGAAGTAGACGATGAGCAACCTTTCTTTTTGTAACGTTGCATTTATTTATACGTTCAACAGCTGAAAAACACGATTTCCATTTGACTGACCTGACTTTGTAAATTTCCCACGTGTCTGCAGTGGGATTCGAAGCTGGAACTTTCTGCGCTCGTCATTAGTAGTTCATGACGCTAATCACTCAACCACGAAGCCATCTAGAGAGTAACTACTCTTTTAATATTCCTTTTACGTTACGAAAACTTTATCTGAAGTAAAATTCATGTATATAGACCATATTTTTCCAGTGATTCCAGGGAGATAATTCAACTTCTTCCTTGTTGCAACTGTAAATTTGGCTACCTTTTCTCCCTCCACTGCCACTACATTAAAAATTACTCTATTCTTAATACTGTTATCTATATTCCTTGAATTTGGAGTTTAGAAACGAGCGTGTATGTCAATCAGATAATTCCTAATATCATTTTAGAAAACA
>JAGDQP010053749.1:0-13489 GCA_022664845.1 Lepisma saccharinum
ATGATTCTATCAAAAGGGAAAAGTTATACAGTATCCTCATACGATTTGGAATTCCGAAAAAATTGGTGCAACTAGTGAACATGTGTCTCAGCGACCCCATAAGCAGAGTACGGATAGGTAATAATATGTCAGATAGTTTCAAGATTCGCAACGGATTGAAACAAGGCGATGCCTTGTCACCACTACTGTTTAACTTCGCGTTAGAATATGCGATTTTAAAAATTAAAGGGGACAAAAAGGGACTATCATTGAATGGTTTGAATCAACTGTTTGTATACGCGGATGATGTAGATTTAATAGGAGACGAGATAGATGCACTACAAAGCAACACCGATGTCTTAGTAGAAGCGTGCGATAAGATAGGTCTACAGGTAAACGTAGATAAAACAAAATACATGATAACAAGCCGAAGCACAGGGAATGAAGGAATTAAAAACATAAGAATTAGGAATGAGGTCATAGAGAAAGTAAACAAATTTAAATACTTGGGAGCATACGTAACAAGCAAAAATGAGGTAACGGAAGAAATAAAAAGTCGCTTAGTATCGGGGAACGCATGTTTCTATTTAGTCCAAAAACTTCTAACATCGCGATTAATATCAAGGAAATTGAAATTAAAAATATACAGAACGGTTATTCTGCCGGTAATACTTTATGGTTGCGAAAGTTGGAGTACGACCCTAGCAGATGAACATAAATTACGTGTATTTGAAAATAAGGTTTTGAGAAAGATATATGGGCCGAAACGGTACGAGATGACTGGAGAGTGGAGGAGACTGCATAATGAAGAACTCCACGGACTGTACGATACACCAGATGTTGTAAAAATAATGAAATCGAGACGACTAAGGTGGGCAGGGCATGTAGCTCGGATGGGGGGAAAACGAAAAGTATATTCTATCCTGGTTAGAAGGCCCGATGGAAAGAGGCCATTGGGAAGACTGAGACGTCGTTGGGAGGACAATATTAGAAGAGATCTTCGAGAAGTAGGTGTTCGTGATGAAAACTGGCTTGATACTGCCCAGGATAGATCCAATGGCGAAAGTTTGTTACTGCAGCGATGAACTTGTGAGTTCCATAAGCCATAGAGTTAGTTAGTTAGTTAGGTAGTTAAATTACAACAGAGGACCAATAATTAAAGTTAATGGGAAGTCAATAAAAAGATTAAGATATATGAAATATTTAGGCCTAACATTGGATGAAAAGTTAAATTTCATACAACATACGACAATTGTCAAGAATAAAGTAGTCAAAATAACACATAAGTTAGTTAATATTGCAGTAAATGACTTTAAAATTCCCATGAAAATATTACGAATATCGATGTCATAATAAGAGCAATTGTGGGCTACGCCGCAAGTGTTTGGGGTCATCGACTAGATGATGTTCCACAAAAAATAACAATTGATCGAGCGCAACGACAACTACTTTTGCGTCTTTCAGGCACCTATAGAACTACTTCAACTGAGGCTCTCCAGGTCGCACTGGCTATTCCCCCCTCCATCTCGAAATTAAGAAATTAGGCGCTATGTATTGGCTAAAAAAGAAAGACCAAGATAAGTTAATTAAAATTCTACATAGATCTGCAGAAAACGTTTCTGAAATCAATTCAATCGTGGTCGAGTCATGGCAGAACCAATGGAACGTAACCGATAAAGGAAGAAGATTATACTCTATTTTTCCGAGCATTGAGGAACGATTGCATATGCAGCTGGAAGTTACGGGAGGATTAATGCAATATCTAACTGCCCACGGTCCCTTTCGACAGAAGCTGCACCAGATGAACATCGACGAGGACAATATGTGTCATACTTGTGGGGCGGTGGCCACGGCCGAGCATATCGTTATGCGATGCTAAGAAACTGAGCATCTTGCTAGAGATGAAAGAGAACTCCTGGGGGAGATCCCCGGGACGAACAAAAATCTTTCAATGGTAATAAAGCTAAACAAGTAATAATAGACAGAAAATTTAACAGTGCATTCTTAATTCAAAATTACGTACTTTTATACAAGTCCACACTACTTTTAACGTCAGTTATTCACTATTATCGTATGTAAAGATTGTTAGCGAAACAAGAGAGCTATAGAAAGAATTTCGATTTGTTGCGGTTGCGTAATTGAACTGAGTTTAGAAATAACAACTTTCTCGACATAAACTACCGTTTCAAGCAATGTGTTAATACCGTACATGTTTCATTTGAATTAGTTTTAACTAAACAGAATTGTATATCTGGTCTTCCTAAGGAAACTCGATGTCGTTGCTGTAAGGGACAGGAAATACATGAATGAACTATAGACGAATTCTACAGAGACTAAGCCTTTAGAATATCAATTTTGAAACACTAGAACCATCTAAGACTATTACTCTAATTAGCCTGTGTAGGTTAGCTGTTACAAGATTAGTCAAGTTTTACCCGACTCGAAGTCTTGTTGAGCTCGTTTTAAACAGAGTTTTAGAAATCCCTTATTGTATATTTTTTATGTATTTGCTGTATAACAATACTTTCTCTTGTTAGGCTATTGTTACGAATAAACTGTAAATCACCCAGCAACAATTCTTTGAATTCGTCTACAACTCAACACGATTTTGTATGAAACCAACAAAGATCTCTTTAAGGTAAGTAAAGGAAAGCTATCTACTATTACTAGTGTATATTACTTGTGTATGGAAGTTTATTTCGTACATTTATGGTACATTTAGACAAAATAAATTGCGTTTCTATTAAGTTTGAACTTACTTAGCTTATTCTGTTTCAACAAGTTGAAAGCATGACTCCATGAAGATAAATGCTAGTTGAATATTGGTAGATATGCAATCTATTGTACACTTCGCATAAAAAATGCGACAGCGAACGCCGTGCAGCTAGGCAACCCAAATGGCACTTTCTTATCCCATATTCATGTCTGGTAATCAGACCCCTTCTTTCTTGTTCCTTTGTCACATTCTAATAAAATCAGCAAACATCATGAGCACGTTATTTCGGTTGTTTTTTTGTTTTTTTCAAAATAGCCTTGTATTAGTATCGATAAAATGAAAGAATAAATGCGAGACTAAACAATATACGTAAGTTGACGCAGGGAGAGATTTAAACACACAATGAAAAATTGAAACCGATTGGTCCCTTTCGGCAAAGGCAGAGAAATGAACGCGCGCGCGAGAGAGAGAGAGAGAGAGAGAGAGAGAAGGGAAGGAGAGAAGAAAAAGAAGAGGAAGTACAGATAAAATTATGGAATTTAATTGTAGTAAAAAGAACCTAATAACATTATAAAGTGCAGTGCTCACAAATCTAACAGCTAGATAAAAGTGACTTTTGGATTCTATATGTTTTTCAGCGCTATTGGAATATATAAAGGGCGCTTGAAAATTCATTTAGTTACTTTCAATATTGCGACCAAAATTGATGGTCAGATTAAATACTCGTGATTTCCAGTGGAGACAAATTTAGGATAATGTCAAAAGTGTAGCACACATGATTTGCTTGTGTGTGGTTCGGCTGCAAATTCGGTGGGGCTCTTTGAACGTACTGGTTAGGAATATATTGTAATCTTGAATTCCGCTAGGATTTTCAGATTGGCGTGTGTAAAGTCAAAATTGGGATGGTGTAGGTAAGTTTACAATGATTCTGTCAACTTTTGACCTTGAAAATAAAGTTAAAGTTGGGGATATTCTCAAGGATTTGGGGATAACCCCCCTCCCAGGGGCCGGAGTCCTGGCGGATTCACTGATTGTAACAAACCTTGTAGATACCGTGGGCCATATCTTCCATTCCAGACTACTAATGCAAATTGAGCATACAAAGAACATGAATGGATAATAATTTTTCTGCTTAATTTCTATCAGAAAGAGCCAGGATTATAATTCCAAACAGTATCAAAATGAAAAGTTCCAAATGTTAAAAAGCAATATTCGCATGTTCCTATAGGAATACCAGACATTACATGTTGCACATTTCAAAACTGAAAAAGGGAACACATTGAATATTATGCTGATAAATTAAATTATAGGATGGAAACGAATTTTTTGCCAAACTAATATGAAAAGAATTCTTCTCCTAAAATACCGAAAAAAGGGGGCTATTTTCTATTCACATCTTAATATGTATCTGTTCCGAACATGCCACTCCAGATTCCACCTATTGTGAATATAACGTTTTAATAATTACAATGAACTAGTGTTTATAACAATTCGCACAGATGGAATAAACACGGCACAGCTGAAACGGGTCACCGGCTATCGGGGGATGCTGGTCAGGTTTTGGACTGTGTCATCAGGTTTACGATTCGAATGCATTATGACGCGGTGATTCGATGTAGATTTGATAACCTGGAAGATTAAGGAGAGATTTTAATTATTTCATTGCGTTTGAACAGTGTATATTTCAGGGGTGACCAGGATCGGAGATGTTACCCCGAGAACACGAAAAATACGACGTCAAAATTCCAATTAAATAGATTTTCCAGACCGTGTTAATCGGGTTACCGGGTCACTTATGTTTGGGTCAGTCCCTATCACCGGGTCAGCGAAATTGACCCGGATTTGGCTGTGGAATACCCACAATCAGAGAGAGTATATTTAAATTAAGAGAAGAAATAAACATGAATAGAGAGAGGAAGAAGTAAAAGAAGAGAAAGAAGCAGCGAAGACACGATAACAATACATCAAGAAAGAGAGGAAGAGAGAAAGATCAATGAAAAATATGAAAACTACATTATCATTATTCTAAACAGCACACACACTGTTTACTCGGATTCTGACCAGTGATACTTCGTTAAATTCTCCACAATTCGGAGATGAATCTTTGTTGAATACTTTCTTTTTTGTATGCGAAAAAGAAACTGATTGGTGGGGAATCGAACTCAGGTTTTTAAATTAGAAGTCCAGAACGATAGCGATGCTCCACAGACGACTTTTTCCGGAACTTGCTTAACAAATGCTATAGTATTTGTTTCTACGAATAATAACATGAAAATGGATACTTCATATCAATGTCGTGTTCTTAACTGTCCCCCCTGAGACTTAATTTGGACTTTTCCAACCAACATTCGTAAATCGTCTTCCTCTCTATAATGACTCCGGTGCTTCATTCCACAGTTGGAAATATTCTCCGTTTTGTATGAGAAGTAATGATTAGATTCTTCACGACCGCTTTGTAAAAAAACTTAGCTTGAACAGGATTTGAACCTATGTTGGTTTGCTTTAATACTTCAAATCCCGGCACTTTTCCTCTACTCCATTTTGCCAACTAAATACAGAAGTCATGAATTACTAAGTTCATTTTTGGTAATAGACAACTTTGTTCTTTATGTTCTTTAAACCAAAATGCACGCGAAAAGTTCTTCATTCAATCACTTATATACAAATTAGTGCCCACTAATATCCAAAATAACAAAAGTCCAGGAGAAATGAAATAAACAGTAACAGCTTATGCAGTTTCTATGCGCCGTGGAAGTTCAAAGTCACGCTTATAGGAATAAGTATTATTATTGCAGTGGAACATCCGATAACTGACAGTTTTATATTTCCTGTGGAACATCATTGAATATTATGGAAGTAAACCTTGCTTTGTTTTTCTCTTAAAATGTATTTCCCAGAGCAAAAGTCAAAAGTTCTATGACACGAATATTTACGTGTTTTAAACTACTTCGTTTCTCATTCTATGCATGTGTTTAAAATGACTCCCTTGCAAGAAGGATATTCCAGGATTGTTACATTTTAATTCCTAATATTCCGGGAGTATTCCTAGGTAATCAGAAATATGCAGAACTTGTCCCGGTATTAGAATACTTGGTATCGTGAAAAATTACAGGGAATATTTCTAATATATTCCCATAGAATGAAAATAACCTTGAATATTAGAGAAAGGTGCACGTTACACTGCAACATCTTGTATTTTAACGTTACAAGGATAAAAAGTATAGTAGTAGCAAAAAGTTAAAAAAGTTAACAATAATCCTGAAATCTTCCGAAGGCGGACATTGACATAAAATGCATTCTCCATATCTTGAAAATATTCAGGCATGAATAATGCTGGTATATAGTGAGAATATACCTCCCTTTCTATTGTGTAGAACCTATATTTATTGCGTACTCTCTGGGAGTATTTATTCAGTTACTTAACTTTTATTTAATGGCCAAACATGTGCTGTGAGGTCGAAATTCCCCCGCATATTTAAGGGAGAATTTCCATCGGCGTAAAGAAACCCAGAAAAGTATTTCGGGAACATAATATTTAGTGTCCTTTTTGTTTTTTTTTGTTTTGTGCATTTACCTTATATTTATGGGCCAGACACTCACCTATGCCTAAGCCGTGATATGTTTAAGGGACTGCAAGAGACAGGTTCAAGCTATGGGTGTCTATGTATGAGCTATTTTTTTTAAAAAAAATAGATGCTTGTTCCCGTAATACTTTTTCCCGTGACTATATCATCTTCTTGAACATTGAATGTAGGAGTCAGAACCTATATTGAAATATTCGCTGTTTCGAAAGTCCCGTGCTGTTGTTTTAATACTACGAGGCGAAAACATACGCTTCACAATACACACACGACACTTTTATTTCTAATTTTCAACCTCCTCTGGCAGTTACATGAAATGTTTACAGAACTACTTTGTAAATAGATGTCAATTTTTTTGTGTTAATTTTAACTATGCAAATGTTTGAATCAATCGTAATAGTGTAGAATTGTGGAGTTGTTGTGAATAAAAGACAGTGGCGATCACAGGTTTGAACTTTGGCTCTCCTCTCCCACATGTCTGGTCAGCGTTGGAGCAGTAGACCAACTCCTCCCTCCGGGAGAGACCTCAAGCTCATCGATACAATATCTGATTACAATCATATTCAGAAAAAGGGGGGAAACATAAGTAAGCGAAATGAGTGTGTAAACAAACAAGCAATAAGAATAAGTTGATTTGTTGGATCGTTGGATAACAACACATTGTTGGCGTGGTTATTAGCTTGATTAGCTATGTGCACTTTCCACACTGAGAATCATAGGTTCGCTTTCCACCTGCGACAGCGTTTTTAAACATTTTTCATCCTGCAACTAAAACATGATATTTCAAAACATGACCGTTGATATGCTGTATTTAATAATAAATATCCTCATTACATTATTCAAAACTATTCAACAAATTACACTATTTTAGTAGACCCTAATTATAAAAACAATAAGCAAAATAAAATATCGTCTTCGAAATTTATTAGTTTTAACCTACAAACCTTAACTAAATTAATTTTTTCACCTTCTCTTGCGACCCCCTTACACACAACTCATGAACCCTCTGGGGGTCGCGACCTCCACATTGAGAAACCCTGACCTACGCCAACATAATTTTCTTTCAAAATCGTAAAATATTTTATTCACTTGATTAGATGCATTTGGGGGAATAATATACAGCAACCTCATTTGTAAAACTCCAACTTACTTTAGAAAGTAGGGGGAATGCAGCTCGTATTTTGGAACCATTATTATACTACTCAGAAATTGATTCTTTGTGCATGCAATGTGGCCTGATATAAGTTTACTTAAAGAAATGCAATTCTAAAATAGTATAATTTACCAAAATCAAGAAACCAGTGATATTCGTAATGTGAGAAAAATGTGGATTTAGATCAAGCAAGAACAAGAAAGCTCCGTTAATTTCTCCTGTCCACCTGGTATGTTCTGTCTGTTAGCTACCTTAAAATATAGGACATCTTAATTTTGATTCTTCCATCTATAATGAACGATACCGCCTAAACGAAAACAAGTACAGAGAAACCGACTTCAAATTTGGGTTCAGTGATCTCGATTTATCCAACCGTTTCTAATTTGGTGTTTAAAATTGGCAGACGCTTTTCATTTGGTTAGCCTTCTGCATTTTAAGAATTCATGCAAGTGATTAAATTACAGTAAAGTGGATAGAGAGTCACTGACCTCAAGTTTGGCGTCAGCGAATATGGCCTCGATTAAACTGCTCCTTTCTAAACATTTTGATATGACGATATAATTATTAAACTAAACCTTGAAATGTTTAACCCTTATTTAAGGAATGGTAATCGTTGTCAGATTTCTTTGCATTTGACAGGAACCAAACTATTACGTCATGCAATATTAACATAGATGACGGAGCTTTGTGAGAAAAGAAGAGCAAGCTTCGGGATTCGAACTCGCGTCGCCAGCTTTATGGACGAAAGGGGAAAAAATAACGTGACCCAACGCGCACGGCCAGGAAGACATCAGATAGACAGCCTTTAAACTCAGCTCTTACTGAAATAAAAGCAAAGTAAAAGTTATATAATACTGATTTTTGTTTCAGTTACTGTGTTTCGTGCATTTATGAGTTAATCTTCTATTGACTACTATTTTGTTAGATTCTATACATATTAAAACCATGTTATTTAATTTGTTAAAAGTTTCGAAAACCGTATTTAACGTCCCAAGTGGGAATAAGCAAAGCTTCATCGTTAATTATTACAGACATAGCAACATCGCTGTATTGTAATATATTTTATGAACAATAAAAACAAGAGAAAAGTTCTAATTACGTTTATTCACATATTTTTTGCTACATCACGACTAGATATACAAATATTATTTTCTTCACAAAGATTATTAACTCGAAAACTGCACTAATACACTCATTGTACTAAAACCAGCGCAGTGGTCACTCATGTTGTTGCAAGGTTGCCACATAGTTCAATTTCTGAACTTAAACTTTCTAAGACCTGCTAAAGAGTACACTCAGATTATAATTGACTGAGTGTAAAATAACCAAGGGCCTGAAAGACTTCGGCCATGAGGGCTACGCGAGTTGGCAAGTTCTATACCGCTAACATTATTGTAAGTTCATGTAGTTTTTTTTCTTTTGTTATTCCCCAGAAGTTGAAACTGTGGAGATAATTTTGATGCTAAGCGACTTCAGTCAGTAAGTTAGTCCGTTCGGAAATTTACAAAAATCTACACTTTCGTGTAATATAGACATATTAATTCGAATCAAATTCAATCCTGAGGCACTTGCTGAAGTAGGAAACCTTATGGTTGTAGGTTCAAATCGCCTGCAAGTGACGACTTTCGATACTTAAATAAAAACTCTGTAATGGTACCTTATCTTGTATCTCTTATAACCATCAAAATTCAAATTATAGTTGCGCCGTGGTCCGATTACAGATTAATTAAGAACTTGGAGTATCTCAGGGTGCGACGGGTTCTTTCGAACCTTGACGTGAATCCTACACCTAATAAAAATGTGCCCCAGTCTGCTCCGCGCAGTGTGGGCTACAAGCATTAAACTATATACTCGTAGAGCCTATGATTATGAACACTACTGCGGTGTTTTTCAGCGACCTTGGTAGTATTATAATCAATGTCTCCCAAACGAGTTAAAGAGAACTTGATAATTTCAAAATATAAGTAGTTACTCAGAGGGTTAAAACATAACAAAATATATCTATACATGTACCTCTAGTCTCGTGATATTTTTTACAAATTTGTCATGGTGAGACCATGACAAATGCCTATTGAAAGGGTTACGCCCTTTTTATGGGAAGAGGCGTTGGTGGATGGTCGGTTGTAGGAAATGGAGTTGGTCTAAGTGGTTGGCGGGAATCTTTATGCTTTATTTATTAAGACCGGGATCATTACGATTTTTCATCGTAAGCATTTATTAGGTAGTATTATATATAACTATGAAAAAGTGGAAATAACAATAATAATGTATTATTTCACGAAGTAAGTGCATACACGTCACAATCACAATATAGAAGTGTTAGTATAGACGAATGAATGTTATCTTCTGTCCCCGGGGCAGTTCGGGGCACTGGTGGTAGACGAGGCGAGCCCTATTAGTATTTAATGGATTACAGTGCATTTTATGGTATGATGTAAGCTGTTGGGGAGTAGCGGTGAGAGGTGTCAACTCAACTAAATCGGGATGATTGTGTGGAAGAGTGGTGGTATATATACTGAGAATGAGTGAGAGTGATGGGGAGATTAGAGATGGGCGTTAGTGATCATATATGGTATTATGATGTATAGTGTCTAGAAGGAGTGGATGCTTGGATTCATATCTGCTTGTGGCGTAACGTTTGCGTAGAGCTTCAATATGGAAAAGAATAATAGGGTTGTCAACTCGTGCATATAGGTCTGCTGTAGGGCTTGTTAACTTGATACGGTAAGCTATTCTGAAGGCGTGGCGTTCTAGGATTTTAAGTTTTTCATAAAAGTATTCTGGAGCTGATGCCCATGCTGTGTGGCCATATGATAGAACTGGTCTGAGGAATGCCTTATATGTATTAAGAATTGTTGTCGGTGCAAGTCCCCATGTTGTGCCAGTGAGCCGTTTCAGTAAGTTTAGTTGGTTATAAGCTTTGATAGTAAGTTGTTTTAAGTGTGGTTTCCAAGTGAGATGATGGTCGAAGCTGATTCCTAAGTATTTAACTGTGTGTGTGGGTTTAATACGTGTCTGGTTAACGATGAGTTTCAGTTTGGAGAGGTTGCGTTGTACGCGTGATCGTTGCTTAGGTGGTAAGAAAACTATGGCTTGTGTTTTTGCAGCATTGATGGTGAGTTTCCATTTAGAGCACCAGTCAGTTAATGAGTCAGTAGCTACTTGCAGTTGTTTGTTTATTTGTTGTATTGTGTGGGCTGTTGCAAGAAAGGCTGTATCGTCTGCATACTGATATAATTGGATCTCTTCTGGTAGTGTTGGTAGGTCTGCACAGTATAACAGGTAAAGCAATGGGGAGAGCGCTGAACCTTGCGGGACTCCTGTGTGTAGAAAGATAGGAAATGAACTGCTGTTATTGATGCTAATGTAGGCGAGTCGATTTGAGAGGAAGTTGTAGATGTATCTGACATAAGCTACCGGTAAATGAAATTGTAGTAATTTCCAGAGGAGTCCATGATGCCACACTTTATCAAATTCTTTTTCTAGATCGAACAAGACAAGGCATGAAGGCCTTGAAATCATTTGTGATGTGGTTGGAGATGCAGAGGAGTTGGTCCTGGATACTGTAGCCGGGTCGGAATCCTGCTTGTTGGGTTGGTAGAAGATTTCTGTCTTGAAGGTGTAGGTGAAGGCGTTTGATTATGATGGGTTCAAGGATTTTACTTAGCGTATAAGTGAGCTGGATAGGGCGGTATGAGGAAACGGAGGCGGGAGGTTTGTCGGGTTTCAAGAACATTAGCGTCTTTGAAGTTTTCCATTGCGTTGGTAGGAATCCGGTGAGTAGAATGAAGTTGAAAATAGCTGCAATCAGTAATAGGAGTCTGAGAGGTCCTTCCTTGATATGTCTATATGTAATACCGTCCAGTCCAGGAGCAGTATTCTTCTTTCTGACAATGGTGGTGATAATTTCGTTGGCTGTAATCGGCGCTGTGAGGTAGTTGTTCTCGTTGATTTGATGATCTGAATGAGGTTGTAGAGCTGGTGAAGTTATATGTAGTCTGTTCGCTGGATGAGTTCTTGGTATATGAGGCCATATCGGTGTGAAAATTTCTTGTAGATGAGCTGCGAAGACGTTTGCTTTCTCCTGATCCGATTGCAAGGGTTGATCGTTCTGTAGTAATGGGTACGTTGTTTTTGTTCTTTTACCAGTGAGAGCATTGAAACCCTTCCAAATTTTGTCGGATGTGCTGTATTTTGTAGCTGATTGCAAGTTTTTACCCATTGCCTTAGTTTATATCCTGCAAGATAGTTAGGAACTGATCGTTGTAGTTGGCGGTGCAGTTGTAATGAAGCTGCATTTCGAGTTCTGATGTAGTCTCTGAAAGCCTGTCGTGAGCGTTTAACCTGTGCGATGTAATTAGGTGGTAATTTCGGTTTAAATGGTGATGATGTGGACGTTGGTATATGCTGTGTTGATGCGGTCTGGATGCTGTCGCTTATCTAGCTGAGAGTTTGATAAAGTTCTTCTTCGTTTCCGGGTTCTTGAAGATTTTATAGACTGTCGTTAATATGTTCTCGGTATTGGTTCCAATTTGCTAAGTCAAATCTGCTAGTGGTACGTAGGATGGGCGGATCGGGTGTTTAGGTAGGACGATGGTGTAAGGTGATTTTAACTGGGACATGGTCGCTGCCTACAGTATCCAGAACTTCGATGAGGGTGCGTTGAATCAGGTTGGGGGAAAGGATAACTATATCACGGGTAGTTTGTGTAAGTGGTAGTGTGGGTTTTGGGAGAGGTTGAAATACCGTTCGTGCTGTTGCTGATGAAGTTATGGAATTGGGCTTTCTGTCTGTCCGATCTGCTATGAATATTTATATCTGTCATGATAATATACGTTTTGAAATTGTTGGAGATATGTTGAAAGAACTGTAATGGGATGGGATGACCCGGTCGAATATATATGGTTATTAATGTAACATAAAGGCTTTTAAAATACAAGGTGCAAATTAGATATTCTGGGAGTTGAAACTGTGTAATCTGATGCGTACGGTGTGGTATGGATGGTTTGAAACCCAGCGCTACTCCGCCATTGGCTCTTAAAGCAGGCATTTACTGGCTTTATGGATGAATTGATATCCAGAAGTTTTACAGATTGATTTGTTGGTTAGATGTGTTTCGTTCAACATGAAAGTATGAACTTTTTCCTCTAACAATAGTTCTTCGAACAAGGGTTTATGTTTCAGAAGAGACCATATGTTTACAAATAATAACACAATATCCATAATGGTATGTCAGATGATTGGCTTTTAGTATTTGTCGTTTGTAGGTGCTGCTGTAACGAAATGTACATATGGGCCTGAGTAAGTAGCGTGAAAATTGACATGAAACACCTGTTTTGCTGCATTTTGAATTTGTTGAAAGATGTGGGTACGTTGTGATGGCTGAACATTTTGCAATGTGAGAGTTACGAATGATAACACTTGTTCTATAGTGATAGGTTTGGTGAGTATCGGATACTTTTCTGGGAGATGGTCATCTTCAGGTTGTTCATGAATTCTAAGGGGTACTACAAGGTCTGGGTTTGTTGGTTCAGGTTCAGGTCGTGCTTTGCATTTATAACTATAAGTAGGATGTGGTTGTTGACAGGTGGAACACTTAGGAGGAAATTGCATATTAGAACATTGTTTGGTAGGATGCGGGCCAGTGAAGTAACCACATTTAGGCTGGTTTGGACAGTTGTTCGTTGCATGGGAATTATAACTTTGACATTTCTCACACCGAAGTGAAATAGGTGATTATGTTCGAGAAGGTTCAACCCGGTGTCTCTTTATATAAATGTAGGCTCCTAGAGTGAGTAAATCGTTAACTGTTTCCTGTGACTGTGTGAGTATATGGACGAGAAAAGTGGGACCTGATTGGCATTTGATGCGCATCACTTTGGTAATTTCATATTCCTCCTGCCTAAGTTCTTCGGCTATTTCTTCTTCGCTCCACGTCGGATCTACGCCACAAATAACTATAGATAAAAGTGGAGGTTTCCTTGGTGGTGGTGTCTGTTTGATGCGTTGGCTATTGAGGTTGATGAAGGTTGCAGATTTTCCGAAAATTTCCACACTGAA
>JAGDQP010053750.1:0-13489 GCA_022664845.1 Lepisma saccharinum
AATGTGAGGTAGTTAGTAAGAAGTTGCCTGAAGCATTTGATAAACCGCAAAACAATATCACCGAGCTTTCCATCTCGTATGCAGGAATAGTTGAGAGGAGTAGAAAAAATTGAAGGGTCCATTCAGAGAAAGTGGTAAGTCACACAGTCAATAAAGGCACGATTGCTATTTAATCGCATTCATCTTACAGCTCTTTGCAATCTGATAATCAATGTTTGATGTCGAATGGACTTTAGACCCTCGAGAGACCATCCAGAAACAACCAGTGATACATCAGATTGCAAAAAGAAGTCGGATGAATGCGACTAATAGTAATAACACCTTTATTGATTATGTGGCTTATCCCCTTCTCTGACTGGACCCTTCAATTATTTTTCTGTGTATAAATTTAACTGTGAATATCGTATTGTTAATTGGGAATAATGTAGCAACATTTCAAATTGTCAAAACCAACCTAAACAGTATCTGCTTATTGTTTGATGTGCGCAAAGGATGAACGTCGCGATAATCATACCTGCAATCCCTAAATAAAGAAAAAGTTACATCCTTTTCCACAGATATCATATGAACTTCTGTTAAGGAATTAAAAGAAGTGTCCTGCCCAAGGTCGGTCTCTGTAATAATGAACTCTCGACAACGGACAAAAGCAAACCCTGCTGGTAACGCTGCTCAGATCCTCTCGATGATTGGTTAAGCACTTCTTACTGCACCCCACGGACTAGTCAAGATCTCTCTCACAGGGCCACAGAACTCGGAACTAAACTGTACCGATTAGTTCATACCTCCCACAGGTTTCTGAATCCCCTGTACGAAGAGATTTATCTGAGAGTAAAACTAATCCCACAAATAAAAACTAGTCTGTAAAAATAAAATAGAAAAGCTTGGGGCGATGTCCCCGTCACCATTCTTCCTGTCTATAGAGCGGTAACATGGTGACCTTGCATATAGACTTCACTAAAGCCGTCAACAGAGGAAGAGAGAAAGGGGAAGACATCTGTTAGACGTGGGTGGTTCTAATAAGAGGGATCCGTCTCGCTTTGAAAGAGACACAATGTGGAGACATTCCACGTGCTATTCGAGTTAGTGAGCCAAGCTTTGTCTGCCACAATCATTTTATATCAATTAGCATTCTTGTCAGGACTAGAAGCACCACTTTACAGGAACCCAGATGGTTTCGGATCTTGTACAGAGCCATTGAGGGAAGAGTAACTTGAGAAATTCTCTCGTTCCACGTGCCTAAAAAAGAGAACGATAATATAACTCACATCTATAAAAGAAACCAGACAACGAACGACGGCACTTAACGTAGATTTCAGCTATCAATTAATTCACTAATTTAATAGTAATTAATTTCTCTCCTATTTAATGAGCGTAAAATGCTTCTTTGGCTCGGAGTTCTCTTTTAATCTCTCTTCTCTCAATGGCTGAACAGAAACTTCTACGAAAAAATTTTATGAGCCAATAATGAAATTAACATTGTTTTTTCAATCCTTTGCTGTCTTTAATGCATGTATCCTTTGGTTTCACTTGACCATTATCTTTCTTGAAGACTGTCCAACTCCCCCAGTACCTGCGGTCTAGTGGCAAACCTCGCTACCTACGGACAGTACCGGATTTAGGATTTTGCCGCCTGTAGGCTGGCTAGGGTCGATTTGCAGCCCCTACCAAAGAGTTTGCAGCCCTCCCGGAAAGTGTTGAAAATATGGTGCTTGAAAAAAAAAATATTTATGCTATTTAAACCCTCAAAAGTGTGATTCAAATTTTAATATTTTACGAGAGAATCTTTTTTAAGATAAGCCATTAAATTTAACTATAATCGAAATATTTTCTATAAGCGGTTAAACGCTCAAGTCGTGAAACAGACGGCAAAACACTCGGCAGGCTTATTTTTTGCATTTAAACAATATAGAGATTGTAAATCAGGTGCCATATAGAAAACCTTCCTAGTGTAAGTAAGTAGCCTTTTATGTAACTACAAAAATGAAATAGAATAGAACAAAATAAATTCATCTTTACACAATTTATAAAGTTCTATAATGAAAATGAATGTAAACAAACATTATATTAATAATTATTATCTGAAATTACAGTGCTGGCTGTAACTTGGCATTAATAGTGTTAATGGCACAAGGAAGTAACTCAAAATTGGTTATTAAGTATTTAACATTGAAAGTATGTGCGCAATATTTGGCATGGTAATTTTCTTTTTTAATGGTTTCAAGTAAGCATAGTAAAAATAATAAAACTGAGTCCAGAAATTAAACCAATAGGTCACAGATAAAACTTGTGAAGTTTACTGCCAGGTTCAAATAACTTTCCTACGGGATTTTTTTTTTAACAGAAAATTCATTTAGTATGTCTTCGTATGAAAATTGTTGGACTGTTTCCGACTCAATTCACAATATAGCAAGAGAGTTTAATTTATCCTTAGATAATTTACCTCAGATAATATTTTTAACTCTTCTGAGGCAGGAAAACCTGCGTTCCCCGGTACAGTTTTTGGCAAGTATGCACAAAATTATTCTAAATGCGATGTCCAAATTTGAATAAACATCTTGTAAGGAATGAAACTTTAGACAACCATGAAACTTTAGGAATGAAACGGCATCCTTGCAGCAACAGTTTTTGACATTAATTATCCCGATAAAGGGTTTATGCTGCAAGCGAAACATGGAAACCTCACGGAAATGTTACATTACATCCCACCTGTGTTTTACATATCACTCAGGTTCAATAATGAAGAGCAACAATAAAGAACCTCAAGTTGTGCAGGATATTGATTGGCAAGAAATTTAGTGACACAAACACGAACATTTTGTAACAGGAAGTGAATGGTAACGACACCGATTTGCAGTAAAGTATTTCAAACATCACTTTACAGTGTTGTAATTGATAGTGTAAAAGTTTACTGAATATCAAAGGTTTCCTGACTTAAAACACATTTTTTCTCTCTCGAAACATTAAAATTGAGGGATATGCCGTTTTCCCACTGAACCCCTCAATTGTTGTGTAAGCCTTTTATCAACACGATTGAGAGAAATAGACCCTACCTCTTGCTTTGAAAGTAATTATTAAGGACTTATGTATAGGTGAATTTTCATGATAACATGCTATTGCTCCGTTTTTCCAAAATTGAAACAATCAAATTGAGATTTATTACTCATATTAAATAACAAACATGATCCATAAAATAGTGATCCTTTATTCAGAGTACATCATTCAATTTTTGCGACTAACTTTCATTCAAATAGTGGAATTTGACAGAGATCGGTTTTGGTCTTTGTATGATTTTGTACTTTTAGTAAAATCAGATGAAATATTCTTATCAAAAGCCATGTTTTGCTATAAAATCTCTAGCGACATCGTTTAAAACCCATAAAGCTGGGTTCTTGTTCAGAAGCAATGATTTTTCTTCTGGCTCTTCTAATTCATCTGAGATTCTAGTAGTTTTTAAAGACTTACCACTCGTACTCTCATCAATCACCTCGGTGTCAGAAGGTGGAACAGATACAGTGCTATGCTCAGGACAACTTGAACTAACGAAGGCCACGTCATGAGCAGCAAAAATAACAACAGCAGGATCGGATTTTACAGTCTCCACTAATTCGTCTTTCTCTTTGGTTGCTATAAAAGATTACTTTAAAAAAAATATCTAGTTTTGGAGTTTGATTTAGAACCCGTTGTTGCTGTTCTACTTTTAGTTTGGTTCAATTTTTATATTCCGCCCCACTGAACCTTTTCCTACCGTCACTCATAGTGATTTTCCAAGTACACTGCACTGCACCCAAACAACTTTTTTTTAAATATCAAAGTTTGACAAATTCTGAACGAAGCTTCTTCAGCCCTGGCAGAATTTTCAAGCGCGAGCGCTAACGGCAATGTTGCCAGTTCGAACTGTAGTTGCTACATGGGTTACATTCTTGATGTCAAATAGCCTAGAGCTTTTTCGACCAACTTGGACCACATGTTATCCGAGGTCTGAGATACGGAAATCAAAACGTATAGTAGTCTATCGAATCAATTATCCATTTCTTTTGTTCAGTAATATTTTGATACTCAATAAAAGAAATACACAGACAGTTTGTTATTTTTTGCAGCTCAAAATGTTATTAGTTTACTAATATTTTTCAGTCTTAAGGGGATAAGTAAGCACACAAGTTTTGTTTTACGAAATTTGCCGCTTCAATTCTTTGTTTTGCAGGATTAATGTTCAAACATTTTTGTGTTATGCAAAAAAGAGAAGATAGACTGGAAGAGTCTGGAAGTGTTGGAATATGATCAAGCATTCATTTCTGTTTAATGGAACGTATGTACATAATGCGATTTAGAGTTATTGTTACAATTCTGTATAAGTGAGTGAATTCCTTACATTTCAACCGCAGAATTAGTTTACATTCAGTTATCTCGGTATCAAAACATTAAAATATGCGTGATTCGCTCTTTTTGTTTCGACATTTTTAAAAGCGATGTTATAAAACAGGATAAAAATACGAGGGTGATCCTGGAAGTCATGCCACCTCCTTCATATTTTTTTAATTGTGGCAATAAAAATATGAATCTTGGTGGCACAATACTTTAAAGTGTTGTGATCAATCCAAGCTTATTCAAGGTATTGTCCATTATTTGTATACACTTCCGCTATCTTTGAACCTTTGCTGAAATCAATTTCGAAAAAAAAAAAATGTCACTGTCATTTCACTCAGTTTTATAGCCAGTTTAACGTCTTCTACGTCATCGAAATGTTCTCCACGAAGGTTATGTTTCAAAGAGGTAAACAAGTATAAGTCGGAAGGAGAAAAATTAGGACTGTAGGGGGAACTGAGGTATCACAGTCCATCCCATTTTGGCAATACCCTGTGCACTGTGCAGTCTCCATTGAGGTGTGGAGGCGTGCATTATCATGTTGTAACACAACACAATTAGGTGGAATGTCAAGTCTCTTCTTTTTGATTGCTTTCTTTAGCTTCTTCATGTATGTTTTATAGCACTTTTACCACAATGAACTGCATCGCACAACTCCTGTACAGCCCCATGACGATCGTCTCAAATGACGTCATTACTCGTTGTCTGTTCATACCCAAGTAGCAAATTCTTGTTAGACCAACGAAAATCTGATTGTATGTTTAAACGTTAAACTAACGTTTTTCAGTACAATTCAGCCTATGTACTATTTGGCCGTTGGCCTAACGTTGGCCTTCAAGACGATGCCCAACGTAGCGTTAACTATATGGAAATTTACTGTTACAATAAACGGAATTACGTTTTAAAAAAATGATCTTGATCTTTATTTTGTCTCTACACCCTTATGTGTTTCACTTTCCCATCTTCACTTATAGTTGAACATTTTCTCACTTGCCAACATCAGGATACGAATTTGCGACCTTCTGAATTATTGTCCGGCGTCTTATGCACTTGACTAAGGAGGCTTCGCTGAAGAATCATACTTCGAATATATACTTCCTGAGCTCAGACATGGAATGTATTGACATAGACAGAGAGAAAGTTTTACACATGTTACTTATATATAACAGGTCTGATAAAGATACAAAATAACAATTATATATATATATATATATATATATATATATATATATATATATATATACAAGGGTCTTTTTCTACAATCATATTCTGTGCATGCATCTTTCAATTCGGCGTTCCGGTCTGCTCAGGTCCATTTCGAGCTCTGATTTATCCCCAAAATGTTAACAACCGTGCATACGTTATTCAGCCCTTTGTTAGTTTTTCAACATTAGACCAATAATTGGCCTATCTGGTGTTTTTGTGTTTAGGTCATGGTTAGAAATCCAACCCACCATAGAAGAACGTTGCCGACATAAAACATAATATTGTCCATTGGCCCAACGAAGCATGTTACTTGGGCATCTGTCACTGCACTTGTGGGTCTCTTACCCTTGTTTGTCTGCCACTGAACTTCCCACCTCTTGAAACCTCTTTGTCCAACTTTGGACATTACTGATGTCGATTCTAGCACCTCCGTTCATAGCCAGGAATCTTCTGTGAATCTCTGTAGCCTGACATCCTATTTTTTTTCAGGAATTAAATCACTGCACTTTGTTTTTCTCTGCAACTCGTGTTGTTTACTTAGGAATTTGAAATAAAATATTATCTATATTAGTAACATATCATAGTACATTCCAGTACAATTTTATTAAAATCAATATAAAATTACGGAAGATATGAAGGAGGAGGCATTACTAGGATGACCTTTGTAGTTCTAAAAAATTCTGTTTTGAACCTTGATGGTCCCTCCGTGAAGGTAGAAAGAAAAGTTTCTTGTTTTGAGTAAAGTGAAAGTTTCCCTTCCTTGAAAATTAATGCTACATAAACTTTATGTTTTGTTTAAGCAGTTTGCACGATCTTTACTGTATCTTTTAGAGAATATGTTACTTTGAAACATATCACATATACTACAATTGGATAAAGTGTTCAGGGCTTGACAAAACCTGATTGTACCTACATTACCTACATAGGGATCTTGTGTACTACACTCCTATTTATTTGGCACAGTTCCTAAAGTACCCACACAGTAGTAGAATGATCATGCAAATGGAAGGTTTTTAGATGGAAAAATCTGGCGTATAGATTTATCCGGATTTTCCTGCAACACAAGGTAAAAGCTTGTCTGATACTTTCAATTAAAATCAGAGCCAGAGAACATTGTTATCATCGTCAACATATTCCGGAAGAGACGATGGGGAAAAGTGAGAATTGAATCGTAGGATTTCACTATTACAAGGCCATCACGCTTTCGCTTAGCCATTCCACTTGGTTGTCATGGTGCACTATCAATAAATCCTTTTGGAAATTGTTCACGTGCTCTATTAGTCTTACCTAGAAATAGCGCGTTTATACGCTTGTCAAACTTCAAAGTGAAATACGTGGAATATGTTATTAGTTGCCAGGTGCTCGAATGTACATAACAAAATTAGAATTTGCGCAACGAAGAAAGAAACTAGTTTTCAGTTGTGCTGTAAGTTCGAATAAGATGATAGAAATATTTTAGAATACCTTGAGTTTTGTATGCAAGATTGGAACATCATATGGCTGTTTTATTTCTGGTATATAGTAGACAATAAAACCATGAATCATGAAACCTTTCAACTTGTATTAAAATTTTGATTAAAGTTACTAGGAAAGTTGACTCTGAATTTCACTGAACTTCAGATCAAAGTGAGTTCTTTCTGGTAATCTTAATAGATGGAGCCTTTTTTTAAATCTACCTTGGCACCTTTATACATCCTACCTGCTAGGAAATTTCCACACTAGAGATTTGTGTTTCGCCAACTCGCACCCGTTTAGCAATATCAAATAGTTTATTATTTGTTAACAATGTTCAATATGGTTATGAGAGTCTTAATGTATCTTGAGGGGTTTCTAAGTAATTTTGATGATTGTTTTCTTTTCTCTTGATTTGGTTAGCGCCCTTTTTTTGGTTTTGAAATGCATTTGTGTGGGAATACCACACGCACGGGAATTAGTGAGAGCATATTTAAGTGACGTGATAATTTAAACACTCAGCAACAAACATTACCTGTTTAAGTTAACTAGTGCTTTGCTGTAGAGGAAAGAAGGTACAAATGTAGAAGTCAGCTTGGGCGTGACTGAAGGGAAAAAAAGCACAGACGAAAGACGATTTTTTTTGTGTGTGTGTGTTAGGTAGAGAAAAGTTTTTTGTGTTGTTTGCACGACTTTCAAACTAAATATACCATTCAACACGCCTCGAAGTTTTCTGTTAGGTTTCGCTCACGAAAGCAAAACTAAGTTATCCGTTCCCGATTGTTAGCCGTGTTCTTTCGGTTGTTGAAGTTAAGAAAAGTAAACTGCTACCAACATTGCTGTTTGTCATGCAACACACAGAAAAAGAGATAGATGATCATTTCAAACAGGCAAACAGAAATGGAGACAAGAAGTCAAGAACATGGAAATACTTTTCTCTCGGTTGTTTATACACAAGTCTACTCAGTATTTAATGTATTCTATCAAAAGTCTTACGCAGTGATGTCTATTTTTAACATGACATGATCCAGCCTCTCTGGTTTATTGGCTAATATCGCAGACATTGTTTGAGCCTGGGGAAGCATGTTAGGTTCGAGTCCAAATTCCTGTCGTTTTGATTAAGTTTTTCTACGGTCTTCTTCAGTTTCAGTAAGCAAAGGCTGAGATTTAACCTGAATAAAGTCCAGAACGTTTCTCCGTCCTATTCCGTGGAGGAGTGCTTGCTGAGGGACGTCGTCTCTTAAACTTTTCCAGACCATTAAATATAGGGTGGTGCCAAGCTGAATGCTATGTTAAAGTTAGAATTTGTTCAACTGTTGGTGACGTAATCAGTTATGTTGCAATGGAAAGAGAAAATTACTCCATTTTAACTGATGTATGGTAGTACCATTTCACATCAAACCAGCCACCTCGTTTTATCAATGAAGTTGTAGCTTTTTACCTTTCGAAAGCATCTATAGAACAGGCACTTCAAGAAGATAAACAACACCCATTTAGCGCGGTTACTTACAAAAGTCACATATGAACGACTCACAATCATCGTCCTCAAGTCCTGCACATGCGTCATGAGCCTATTTCAGAGGGGGACTGTTTTACCCCATTTATATTTTTTGTAGCGCAACACTGCAGCACAGCATGTTGCCATTTGTCACTCTCATGATTGCTACACATATCTGATGTTCGATCCCTCACCGTGAAAATAAAAGTAGGTTTAATCATTTATCAGCTATACTATTCGAGTATGTTTAGATATGGTAAAGGTTTAGATCAAGATCCTTCGAAACGTGATTTTCTTAAATATCTCAGCCGTTGTTATCGTCCGATCACTGAAACTGCCACACAACTGTCTGGTGTTAGAGATTTTACTACGGTTTGCTACAGCCAGCAGATAACACTAGTTTGGAAGATACAGTCCACTTTACCCCGGCGGGCCGCTTTAGACGGGTCTCCCCTATGTAATATCGGAGAATATGAAGTCCATGAATTAAATTTGAAAAACTAATAAGATATTTCTGTGCTACGTAAAAATGAAAGTAGATCTGATTTACACTTTGTCTGTATTATCTCATTACATTCTGTATATTTTTTTGCTATATGGGTAGAAATAATAGACCCTAAAAGTTTTCTGAATAATTTCCTTGAATTTCTAAAATCTACCCCAGTAGCACAGAAACGTTGAAAATACGTGGATTAAAAGTTAGTACCTAAACGTTATGTTAACATTGTAAATGTACCGAAATGTCCGCCTGTTTAACGCTTTGTTCGACGTTGAATAATGTTTGAGAAGAAACGATGAAGAAATGCTTTTAGTTGGACAAAACAGCATGAATGAGGTCTATTGGTACACACATTTAGTTTCATTTTATCCGTTGCTTTTATCACGATATACAGTGTTAATTTTCCAACAGTAAATAATCCGAGCGGCTGCTGTGGGGTTCGAACACAGAAACGTTCTGCACTTCTTGTTTGTAGCTCGGCGCGTTGACCACTTATCTATGAATCCACCTGGAGAGGCCACTACTCTTTTACTGTATCGTTGAAATATAGTTTACAATTCAACCTGTTTTCAACACGCAACTGAAAACATGACATTGTATTTGCTTTTAATTATAATGTTTAAGCTATTAAATTAGAAACACAAGTGTGAAACGAAATCTAGGACATAGTAGGTTATGAATGATAGTTGAAAGTATGTTACATTAACTTCGTATCAATGAAATTCTAACTTCGTTGAAATATGGTTTAAAATTCAATTTGTTTTCAACATGCACATGAGAACACCAAAACTAGTTTGTGTCATTCAATTAGTTTTTAATTATGTTTTTTGACACAACATTAGTCAGAAATGCATTAGACAAAATCTATTATACCAGAGTTGAAAATAACATACTGAATACACTTTGTAGTAACGTCTTATCAACGCAATGACGTCTTTGTTGAAATATGATTTTAAAATAAACGTATTTTTTCAACCGATAACGGTTAGTCAACGAAATGAACCTAAAATCAACGTTGAAAACACGTATATGTGCTACTGGGGTAGTGGCTTGTCACGTAACAAAATGAAAACATATGCTTTCGAAGGCTGTCCCAATATTGACTTGATTATTTTCAGATTTTTTATGTTGTTCCCTATACAACTTTTTGGCACCTTGAATAGTGACAATTTTTCAATTCTAGCAATTTCGGACACATTTTTCACCTAGAAGGATTTAAAATATTTGCAAGTTACTTTGTACGGTTGATGTTCAACACACAGAGATATACTACTATAAATTTCAGGATAAAATATCCAGTACAAGTAGTTTAAAGTACCGAACTTGTACAATCAAGTAATCTAGCATATCAAGAGCGGCGCGCCGCCATATTGCTACGAGACTTCGTATCTTGCAAATGCCAATGTTGTGTGACGTATCTTGCAAATGCTAATGTTGTGTGACAGTCTAGTCCTGTACTATCACAATGGCATCAATAACATTGCTATATGTTCTGTGATAGAGGTTTTAGCAAAGCGCTTTAAACTCTCAATGATGCATGCATGTCCGATGAAAAATGGCATGCAAATCTACTTGTCGTCTCTCATAACATAATAGAATGAATGTGCTAGTTTTCACAAATTTTAAAAATAGTGCACCTTACATTTATTTTTAAGTTTTGTCGATTTCATATGGAATGAACCATGTAGATTTTTTAAAAATATTTTTCCAGAAATTAACTTTACAATGCCTTCACTTTATGGAGAAGAAAATTTTGCTTGAATGAAACTGTGTGAAATTCGTCCTTTTCAGTGTTTGAATTTAATTTTGAATTTATTGTAAGGCCTTTAGGCAACTATGGCTCAGGCCGTATGGATGATGATGGGATGAATTGGTGGAATAAGGAAAGTGGGAGGAAACAGGAGCACCCCGAGAAAACCCACGCACACGGTGTTTGTCCACCACAAAGCCCACATGGCATGAGCAGGGATCGATTCGATGACCCCTAGCACCATTCAGTGTTTGAGTTTACTTAAACATTTAGTACGCTTGATTCTTGGTTACTTCCACTACCCCTCCCTTCATTCCAAACTTTTAGCTATGGGTATAGTCACAACTCCTACTTGATTTTACTTGTTTGGCTAAGCCAGCCATAGAACAAGAGCTGAAGAGACCGCCTGTGCCCCTCCCTTTCGAAAATCCTGGCTACGGACCTGGATGGGATGATTGGTTGAATGAAGAAAGTGGGAGGAAACGGGAGAACCCCGAGAAATCCTACACATACGGTGTTTGTCCGTCACAAAGCCCACATGGCACGAGATCGTTTGGCTGGTATCAAAGCTAATTTGTGTAGGGCTAATATTACGCCTGCAACTTCGTCCATAACCAGTATCTTGGAAACTACTGGGCAGAACAGTGAAACAAAGATTTAACCCACATAGCAGAGTACGTCCCTGGGACTCCCATTTAGATCCCATTACCGTCAGAATGGTCCTGCTCCCATAGCGATGTCCTAAGGACGTCCGTGGGATAACTCTGTGGGCAATACAAACAGTTCATCCCGTATGGAGGTCCCCTGGATGTCCCCCGGAAAGCCGTGCGGGATTACCTACCTGGAATTTCTATAAATTAAATCGACCTTACTATTATTATTATTTAATTAATTATAACTATACGAAGGATATGCCTTCGTATAGTTATACGAAAGATTATTTATAACTATACGTACCATGGATGTAAATGGGACTTAAACAGGACGTCCTACGGACGTCCTGATATCCTGCCAGGAGATCCGTCAGATATCCCTGGGATGTCATTTTGCTAAGTGGGAAACATTAAAAGTGCAATTGGGAAAGTCAACCACCGTATTAGGGTAACAGTGGCATGCACAAGAAATACTTGTTAAAAGAAGGAGGAGACAATTTAAAATTTTGAATAAAAAGAATGCTTAGGAAACAATACTAAATTCTAAACAGTTTTTTTTAAAGGAAAACATGTTGATGTGTTTCCGTTTGGGAGTTCAATAAATGTTTTGAAGGTGGACGCTATTTAATTATTATAAATTATTACTAATGGCAGTAAGAATAAAACTAAAGGGGTAATAACGAAATTAAATAAAAATAACCTCACACATGGATGGACTAAAACCAAAGCAGTGCAAGTCAATTGTTCAACAATTCTAAGTGAATTGTTTAATTGAAATTATACATTCTTATCTTATTAAAGGAAAAGTCTCCAACTACCAAAAATGTCATGAGTCAAAGATGCCTAAAGTCCACAAATAAATTCGAATTAACCCCTACACGTAACTTTGGTGTAAATAACAATATCATAATTATTATCATCAATCTAATAAAACATTTTACAGCCGTACTCAGAACCTATTTTTTAAGAGTGACTAGCGCTGTATTAACGAGTGACTAACAATGCTAATAGGTTGATAATCACTCGCTAGTACATCGCTTGTCACTGAAAAAAAAAAACCGTTTCTGAATGCGGTTGTTGGTATCCCGAAACGAACAAAAAATAGCTTACACCACTTTGTCTTTAACATATATCCACGTATCACAAAAAATGATTACATCATGGTTGTCATGTTTATGTATCCTTATGACGTATTTCCTTACAGAAATTAACCATTCAAGTTCGGAAGAGGAAATCCTTCAAGAATTCGTTATTCATAATCAGAAATTGAAGTATCATCAAGTCTCCTAGTTTTAAAAATAACACTAATTGTGTAGGTTTATTGAGGGTTGCCTTCTTTTGTTGGGCATTTGTGTGGAAAAGAAAACATGTTGGTGTTTGTGAGTGGTTGATCTTTTTATTTAACAAAGCTACTTAAAAAAGTTAAAAGAGGAAAAAACTAGCTTTTAAAGTAAAGTTATATGAAATTATTTTCAGGTCATGAATACTGAATAGTTGGACTAATTGTGTGATTGAGTTAACTGAGTTTGTTAAAAAAAAACTTTTATTTTTTTTGTTTCTTTGAAGAAAATTAACTTACACAAGTTCAAGGATAAATGGCGTGTATTGTATAAGTCTTTCAAAATATTGCTTAGCAACGGTTGAAAATTTTATATTTACCTCGAATTCAGTAACACACATACACAGATATGTTGGCTGAAGTTAATAAAATCTGTAAACGTCGAAGAGACGAACATTTAGCGATTTACTGAACGTAAAGTGTATTGTTAAGAATTTTTATTTAACGATAAAACAGTACATCGTAATGTCATTTTTGAGACGTTACCTAAATTATGGCCAACGCTAAGAAAAACATTAGGCACACGTTGAAAACGTAGCATGAAAACGTAGTACGAAAACGTAGAATTTAAGCTGGGTTTAACTAAATGCTTACTGTTAGACTAACGCATGCAGCGCAAATTAAACATTTTAGCCAGCGGGGGTAAACATAGCGCAGATTTCAACAGGCAACATATTATATATAGATAGATCGTTGCCCTAGTCGCTAGCGTGACTGACTACGGATTTGA
>JAGDQP010053751.1:0-13488 GCA_022664845.1 Lepisma saccharinum
AGAACCTTTTGATATTTGGAGAAACTGCTTTTCATATCCGCAGATGTCTCGAGGAGTTGTTAAAGTGCCTCCAGGTGAAAAATCCTCTTTTAAAACGTCTAAACTGAAATGCTCTGCTCACAAAACACTTTTCATCTTTAGCATAGTTCGCTAATCAGCATTGGTCTTTTAAATCCTAATCAGTTATAGCCCCTCCAAAACTTCCTTCACATCTCTGCAAATATTTCTCGACTCTGCTTTTAATTTTAACTACAACGCTGAGGACCACGTTTTTTCAGGAAGTTATTGGAGTTGCCAGTATAGAAAAGCTGGTCTTCATATAAGCCAGACATCCTTTCAAATCTGGCTTCAACATCAGAGCTTGCGAAATCGGGATAACGGCTGTAGTATCTCTGTTGCAACTGACCAAAACTGATTTCACCACGTCAACATTATTGTAGTAATATTTTATATAAGCACTAATGCAAGTACTCCAACGAATTACAATGGGTTGAACTGGCAAGGATACATCATGGGTACACTAGCAGAAGCACTGTAGCTAGGCCGGACACTACTTTTTTCACGTTTGGAACAAAATGATCCACTTCCGGAAAAGTGCCTACGACTTCATTGATTCAGTGAAGGGTATGGAGTAGGCAAACTTATGTGCATTATTTTTGGGTAGAATGAATTAATAGCTTTCCCAGACTTTACCATGTAAGTTGCTATGTCAGTGATAAAAGGCAGCCACAACATAAACATACTTTTGTTAAACAATATGAAAATGGTTTGGTATGCCACTTTTAGCAGAACTTCAGTGATTAGAAGAAGCACCATTTTATCAGTTAAACTTGGCTTGAATTACTGTTGTTAATGCCAGAAATATAAAATGGAATTACGCTCGCAACGAGTACAAGGACCTTAGAGATACGGCAATTTCACACCTCCTACTATCCTCAACTTATCTGTGTGACGAAAGTTTCTCTACAAAATGTAAAGTCAAAACGAAACACAGAGATCGCTTGAATCCAGAATCAACTTTTATCATTGCCTTCACGAAAATTCGACCACGAATTGACGAGCTAGTGTTGGGGAAACAAGCTAAATTTTGTCTCATTAATAGGTCAGTATTACATTAATTAATAATTTAATAAGTTGATTTTACTTTGCTATAATATGTGTATACTTTCTCTTTAATTATTTACTTCCTTAATAACATGATTCTCCTTTCTAAACTTTAATCAAAACTGGTGATTTAAAACGACTAAATTACATCCAAAGTAATGTATTAAAACATTAAATACTTCGGATATAATTTATTTTGGAATGTAATTATATATAACTGGAATTGTGCACCAACATCTTTAGAGGTGTCAACCCAAGCACCACAAGGATATCGGACTTATACTGGACGAATAACGCGGATACCGATCATGCTTAACCATTGTGAGTAAACGCCGATCGACATTGGCGTGGGACGATATTTCGACATTGAAAGCTATTCCTGAAACATGGGAAATGTGTTTAACTTCATCCAGAAAACGTGCAAAATAAACTTAGCAGATTAAAATGGAAGATGTAATTTGCGCGATACCGATTGCCACTGACCGATATCGTCTCGAAGAGCGTCGTGTGTGTTCAAGAATTTCTTGTTAGAGGGAGAAGCAAACAAGTAATAGCAGATCTACAGTGACACGCGTTCATTTCACAACTTGCTTCTCATCAGATTCATCAGTGGTATTCCTACACTTGTCGATTACAACTTCTTAGTTCAGAAATCCAAACAGAGAATTGCAAAGCATACAAAAGATGAGATTTCTGGTTTACGAAATATTTGGTAAGAATTTGCAAAATATTTCAAAGATATCCATTGTTCAGTCAGAGATGATCTTGATAAAGAAAATGTGACCAATGTTCTTAAGAAGGAAGTCATATTATTCTCGGAAATCTAAAATATTTGTTTGATCTGCCTCTAACAGATTAGATTATGAGTGATTCAAATGTGAAAGCTGTACGGAGTTGAGAAATATCGAATATAATTCAAATCGCAAAAAGAACAGCAGCCAAAAATCCCAAAATACCAGTTTTCAGTTATTTTCTTGAGATCAGGTTTGAAGATAATACTGCAAAAGGGCCTTTACCTTCCAGTTATTGATTATTCTGTTTACCCTAATTTCGTCGAATAATTACAAGAATTAAAAGAACACGACTTATACGAGGGTGAATTCCCTTGGCAATTTCCTTATTTTTTGTGACATTTACACCAGCGAAGTGTACTACATGCAATACGTGCATACAGAAACGAAATTGTAGAGAATAAGATGACCACAGGAAAGTTTCTATTAGTTAAGAAGTGCAAGACCAGTGTTGGTGCATTACATGGAGCATTATCGTGATGGAGACTGTCTAGAGAGCAACGTTTTCAACGTACAGCATCTCGTAGTCTCTGTTAGATATCCCTGTAAAAATCTTTAGTCCTAGTTCGACCCAGAGACAGAAAATCACTATGTACTACTCCGTCACTATACTACAAAAAGATCAGCATGCCTTTCACATGGGAGGGGGCTTTATCTGCATTCCTTAGTTTTTTATATCTAAAGACAATGTCCTAATTATTGTTTATTGTCTTCTTCTCTCTTCTCTCTTCACTAATCTTACCTACTTCTCGCCTCATGAGTGTCCAACTGAGTTTCTGTTTAATCTTCTCCATCAGCAGCCAGTTACTATTATTCCAAGTATAGTCTCATGGCAGATATCAACGAGTCTCCCTCTGCAACGTCTGAATTTCTGCAGGTTTAACCCTTTAGGCATGAGACTCTTTTTATCCTTTGAGAATTTCTGCATCCTGGTGACCCGCCAAAGACTTTACCAGATGCATTGTTAAATATTAAATTTTAAAATCTCTTTTTCTTTCTAATTCATTCTTAAATTTCTTGATCATTCTATTTTATTACATCTTTCCTAAAGACCTAAGAGACCAGTGTGAGTTAAAGGGAAGGAGGTCCGTCGCCGGTCCCTTATAAAACCCTTTAACTGTGATCGCTGAGTGGAGGTCCCGGCGACGAGGGTAATGGAGTCTTCTGGGGCAAAATCATCCGGAGGTAAAATAGCCCCCCATTCGGATCTCCGGCGGGGTGCTGCTCCAGGGGGCTCTACGAACAATGATAGAAACAATGACAGCTCCACAGAACAACGTTCGCCGCCCCCTCTCTTAGAGCAGTTACAACCTCAACCTACTGGGCGCGTACAGTGCAACAACCGACCACTGTATCCCGACGAACTGTCGTTGCCTTCCACCAGCCAAGGCAGTCGGAAACCTGATCCTGTTGAAAGGAAGTTGAGACAGGACATAGCTGAGTTGAAGAACAAAATTGGTGTTAGGGAGTTTAACCACCGTATGATGGAGAAGACAATCCAACAGCTTGAGTCCGAAATCCAGTCCATTGACCTGACGAGAAGGTCTCCTCAACAGCATTCACCGAAAATGACTCGTCCTACTCCACGAGCATTAGATAATCTGGAGTCAGAGAAAATGAAGAGAGAAGACTTACAGAGCCTGAGAAGTGACTTAAGATACTTAAACACAGAATTATATTACCATCTACTTAAGAGCGGAAGAATAACTGAAAAAGAGAAGAAAGAACTCAATCCTAACAGGATGGAAGAGGAGAAAGTAACGCAGAAGAAAGACGAGGAGAAGGAGGAAGAAGGGAAAGTAACCCAGAAGAAAGACGAGGAGAAGGAGGAAGAAGTAGCAGAAGGAGAAGAACGTAGAGGAATAAAATGGAAGAAGGCAGCTATGGTAACAGCTACCTACGGCTTATGGCTGTGGCTGAATTTGTGAAAAGAAAATTGATAGAATAGTCAAGAGGAGATAGGACAACGACTCTAGAAAGAATCGTGTTTCTTAAGTTGTGAAACAATTGATAACTCTTGACGGAGTGATTTCTGATCAGTGGGGAGCACTTACTGGTTGTACTCGTTATGGAAACTCAGTTGCGGTAAGACACAGTGTTGTTGAAATACTAAACATTTCGCTGTATCCGACCAAGATCTATATGTAAGCGAGATTTTTTCATACCTACAGCACGGATAGTGATTCCTACCAGCTTCTGAAGAACATTAAAAGGCATTCATGAAATCCTCATTCCGCATTCTCTAACAACAACATCTTTGATCCTAGTAAATTTTGACATTGTGTTCACAATGGCGCATCAATGGTTGGAGAAGACACATGAGGTGTTTAACTTAACAAAATGTCGGGTTTCATACTGCACCGAGAATGTGTCTCAGCGGGGTATGAGCCTTGTGTATGCTTAGTAGTCCATTCAGGTGTGCTATTTTGCTGACCGGTAATTGAAACGATAGGAGCCTACGTCGTTCGATAACACGAATAGACCTTAAAGACACGTCGATTATGACTCATACGATAATATATATGTTGCCAGTCAAGTTGTTATTGGCGGATATTCAGATCAGTTCAGGTGAACGTAAATACTCATAATTTTGTTATACTGCAAGGATGAATTACGAAAGGTCTTTATATGAAACCAAAAGAGATTCTATACATGATAGTGGAAATGGAAAGAAATTAAATGAAACGGAAGAAATCGCACTAACCTTTAACAAGTTAAAGAAAGAATGAGAATAATATTGAGATTATCAGAAGATTGTACAAAGACAGTTAAAATTTGTAAAGCCTAATAAAAGAAATTTCTGGTTACGTTTTTGACAACAAAGTGAAAATATTGTCACATCTTATAATGGCCTTCTGTTCGGCGCGCCAGATGTGAAGCAATGCCCGCAAGACCCTTCACTATCAAGGCTATTTAGGTTCGGAAGGATTTTGCTCCACGCCAAAGGGGTTGGCGTCAGAGCGGTACAGCTCGATTGGTGTAGGATGGTTAGTGTGAGACGCTCCAAATGAAGACCCGAAGGGAAAAGAAACACGATGCCGATAGGAAAACACAAGCAAAAGAAATAACCAAAAGGACTACTTGATGCCTGAAGAAGCGGTCTAGTGGAGGGGTGATAGATAGTACTTACGAAACAACAACTTTCCTTCCCCTACCACAGTACGAATGCAAGGATTTAGAATGGAACCTAAACACCTTACAATGACCGATGATGCTCTCAGATGATGTGACGAAATATACCTATAGGACCAATGACGTGGTTCAAACACTAATCTCGAACAAATACTTGTATTGAATGATCTTTAAATGTGTCAAGGCTGTCAGAGAATTTGTAATTAATATACAAAATAAAATAATTCTTATAACTAATAGAATGCCACCGAAGATCTTATCTATTACTAATGATCTTTTGGAAATAATAAAATTCTGCAACCCTTTCAAATATATTGTACAATTTATTTATGTGAAAAGTAATCTTAGAGGTTGAGAATAAACAATGATGTTACAAATGAACTGTCTTCAATACTAATCATCAGTCTTATTTTCCTGATTATTCGACATTTGATGGGGGCCTTTTTCCCTCCAAAAAAAGTACAAATATTCAATAGAAAGTCATCAATGTCCCTAAAAAACAACATTATGACATGAAGTTGAAAATATGCCATATATATATATATATATATATATTTCGAGTTCTTAAAGAAATATAATCAAAAAGTCATATTAAATGAGGTCGTTAATCGCTCGACTAGCATAATTTTATGAAATGTCCTACACTCAGAATATTACTACAAACAGAAACAATGAATTCTTATCAATGACGGAGAAGGATAGAAATAACGACGGGTTAGATTATTTCATTTGTAGGGAAAACCCACCACATCTTCAGGCTCTAGTTGTTTTAATTAAGGATATTAATTTGCCGAGGACCAGTACAATAGTTTCATGGATAGCCGGTTGAAAACTGTTATATTCTATAATAAGTTGCTTAATATTTAAGATGACCGAGATTCTAAAGACAAAAGTAATTTCGAATTTACTGGTAAAACAAACGTAGGCGTTAATATGTATTTGTTCCCAATTACATCAATATGTTACTTTTTAGTCCATACTGGTAACAATGTCAGTACTTTCAAAGTACTATAGTCACATTGCGATACTTTGTTAATAAAACTTTGAATTAGTAACATGCTCAATTATGTCAAATAAATATTGCATTTTCATAATATAACGCTTTCGTTCTTTTTTCCTTAAAAATACTGAGAATTTATCAATAACATAAAAATGATAACCACTAACTTGACTGTAATCACTAAACTATAACAGTTCCATTTAACATAGGAATCTATCTTGTCGAATTCCAAGATAATTTTAGAGAGTTCCAGTCTTATGTAGCTATAAATCACAGCCATATTCAATCCACTAGTGGATGAGGCCTCTCCCCAAAGGGAGGAGTTGGTCTACTGCTCCCACGCTGACCAGACGGGTTGAGAGAGAAGAGCCGAAGCTCTCACTGTGATCGCCACTGTCTTTATTCACAGAAGTTCGCCAATTGTCCTCACGATGCTGGGTCGAAATTTTTGAGCCTCCACCGGGAATCGAATCCGGAACCGCTCGCACTGAAGTCGAGCGCGCTACCGACTAGGCTACGCAGGAGCTTGCAACGTCCCCAACCTAATGATCCTAAAAGAGGATCACACAGACAAATAGGGTCGCCAGGAGCCTAGAGTACCCACGCAACGCATCTAACCTAACCTCTAGCTCCAAACAGTTTCTACACCCCAGACGAGCGGCGCACAAATACCTTCCAGATTTAAGAATATCTGGGAAAGAGGATTCCAGATCCTTGTGATCGCTGTAAAAAAAAAAATATATCGAGAAAGGAAATACCGGTAAGGCGACACCTCCAATCGTTTAATTAGATCGTCAGTTCATACTCCGAAGTACCAGCTGGTTCAGATTAGCGACAGATTAAGAAAGAAAAACGCAAATCTTTACTTGGGAAATAATCTCAAACGATAATACGCATAACGACTTTATGTGACTCATACAGTGTCTTTACTCACTTCGAAGTCTACAGGGTGGCAAAAGACCATGTCTTACCTTTACCTTAGTAGGGCCCACACCTGTAGTCTGGAATCGCGATTCCTGGAATAAAGACGAACGAACACAAACGAATGACGGTCGGAACTCAATCCAAACGTAGTGTCATAACGCACAAATGCAAATAATATATATTCACACAAATCACATGCTGGAGTCACTTCACATGTCAACGCAGAAATAACCAAAAATTAAATATATAGTTCCTTTTCCAAGCCATCACTTCTCAGCTGGCGAAAGAATCCTACCACTGGTCTACGGATTTATCAACCGATCTAATCTAATTAAAATCACATCACTCAATACGATAGGTTTACCGAAACACAGAAATAATTTAGTATCAATTGCTGTCAACTTCACGTAACGATTCGTAGTTAAATTCCAATGAATATCAAGTCAAACATTAAATAACTCGCTGCACATCACAAATATTACTAAATACTGCAAGAGGATTATCAACTAATGTCGTAGATCGTACCTGGTTAATTGAGAGGTTTCTATACTACGTTCACTGAACATAAACACAAGATTGCTCGAAGAAATATAAAATTTCAGAATTTCAATTTATTACTTTGAATTTACATATTCCACGTTTTCGGATATGATAATTTAATAAGAATTTGAACAGAATTACTGTCGAGTTGTAGGAACAAACAAATTTGAATCGCTGGTATACATTGAATTAATTAAGCAGAACTGAAAGTTACGTAGTTACATATAAATGTCCATAATTTCTATAATAATTAATAAATTTTATTGATATTTTCACAAATTATGCCTAAAACATTGCTATTTTATTTAGAAAAGTTTTGTCAGAGAATTACTTACACGAAAGAAGTTCTAGTCCAAAATACTTCGTAAAGAAATAATCAATTTATCACTAATAATTGTGTGACGTCATTACAGATGATTACTACCTTATACAAAAGACGTTCTGAATAAATCTTGAAGATGCTAAATAATATTATAAAATATGACTTTTTTATAGGAGAATAGTGGCTGGAGTTGAAACCAGAATTATGGAACCATGTCGAATAATATTAAATTTACTGTTAACATCAAAACGGTACGCAAAAACAGTTGAACAGACATGTTGCTAATTTGATTAATTAATGAGAACATACCGTAGCTGTCAAACATGGCTAACCGGGAATTTCGAATAGATTTGGAAAACTGGAGACGAGAAATTGGCATATGATTATTAAAATCTAACGAACCGATATTTGTAATGTAAGAATTCGGTTAATAGCGGCCCCATACTGAAATTTAGAACATACTGCACATTTCGATAAATAATCTCAAAACAAAATATAAATTTAATAAGGTGAAAATTCCGAAACAGTGTCGCTGAAAATCCTGGTAGCACTTATATCGGTTTTATTCTTCTTACTAAGATTTAATATAATTTTCCGGAACGGACGAAATCAATCGAAATATTATCAGAACGTATATTAAATTTGGTGTTTATATCTACCTCTCGTAGACAGGACTTAGGAAGTACAGATGACGGAAAGCCCATACGTCCATTCGTCTCGTCATTAAAATTGGAACTGAACTAACATGGCGTGGGAGTGCAGTTCTCCCAGCAAACGGAGAAGAAGGCTGTTTCACACCAATCAGCAAAAAACAAGTCACGAAGCATTGACTAGGGTCCAATCAAAAACAAGCGTTAGATCCAAGTCATTGCTGCGTGACTAACGAAAACCTGGATGGATAACGATTAAAAATCCAAAGCAAAATCAAAACGAAACACGCTCAAAGAGTCTAAAACCAACCAAAGAGAATGAGCTAAAGAGAACACACAGAAAGAAAACAAAACGGAGACTAAGACAATAAAAGGGGAGAAAATAAATATAAAAATGGAACAGCAACTAGGCTGTTACAAGCTCATATATATATATATTACTCCGTTTCTGTACATTTCTCAATAAAGAAAGGCATTCGTTATTCATCAAACCATGTCAAGTACACGTACAGGTAAGCATGAAGCCTAGAAACACATATAATTTGCAGCCATAGTCCTTCGAAGTACCGGTAGCCTCCCAAAGAATCCGCCACACACTGCCAACAATGTGGATTGTAATGTTGTACATCGAGATAAAATACTTATGAAACGAAGCTATATCGTGCTGGGGATATGTATATTTCTCCAACTCCCTACATGTAACGTTTACATATGTCCTCACCTTCCATTTGCATATTTCAGAATTTTTTGCTTTGTCACCAGCTTCGTAAAAAATGAAAAAAAAAAAAGTAGTTGCCATGACTGATGCACCAACCCTCGTATTTTCTTATTTCATTTCTGTTAGTCCTGATTTTGTTCATATGTGTAATATAAGGATCTTATGATTACTTGTATCATATTACCACTTGTAATCCTAGCATCAGCTTCTTCATCAGGGTTTGAGCCAGAATTTTCAGTTTGGGGCGTAAAGTCAAAATTGGAAGGATGTAAGGAGAGTATTGTACGGCTTCTATCGAGTTTTCACCACAAAATTTTTGAAGTTGGGGGTGGTGGTGTCGAGAATTTGGGGGATGACACCACCTCCACAGGTGGTCTGGCGGAATCACTGTTCTTCATATTCATGCACATTGTCTGTGAATGCATTTCTGTCACTGAGCTGTAATGTTAATGTGCTGTAATCAGAGTGGGAGCTTGTATTTTTGAAGGTTAGGGCACACTTTGAGTAGGGCACCCCACTGAAAGGAGCTCAAAGCGTACAAGGACTGAAGTAACTGTTAATTAGTTATAACCAAAGTGGGCCTATGTAAATTTATTAATTATAAGTTATCGTATTTTCTTCAAACTATTTTTTTTAAAATTTAATAAATATACCTTTTTATATGTAATAATTTAAAATTAATAAAGAACACTAAAAATATTTAGTGTTTTTACTCGTATAACCGTTGCCATTAAATAATAACTGCACCTCTATTGGTAATAACCTTTTTTGTTAGGTTTATATTTCATTCTTTGCATAACAGTCACAAATTTAATTATAAAAATAAACTTTGAAGAAAAAACAAGATATCAACACATCGCACTAACATATAAAAAGGAATTTTCAAATCTGTGAAGTCTGACCAAATTATTAGCTAAGACGAACAACCACCAAGCTTTCAAGATTTGGGTAGCTACAGTACTAACGTTAGGCATATACTTTTGTGCCCGAAAATACACAGTATAAGCTATATGTGCAGTGTGACTGGTTGAACTTTGTACAGCTATGGACAAAAATATTGTCGCTTATACGTTAGGCATATACTTTTGTGCCCGAAAGTACACAGTATAAGCTATATGTGCAGTGTGATTGGTTGAACTTTGTACAGCTATGGACAAAAATATGTCTATAGCAGACATTTCTTCTCTCAAAAATAAATATATTGAAGCATCATATGCTGACTTGCAATGATAAGCAGAATTGCATAACGTATTTGTGTGAAAAATATTGTCCTGATATATAGCCAAACAATGGTAATATACAATACGATTAAATTTTGAGTCGAAAAAATTGTTCAAAAATCCCCCAAATTGTAAAGTTCCCTCATTTTCCCCCCGTAAGGGGATTATTTTGTAACCCAAGGGGAATTTTTAATTCTAGGCTTTGATAACAAAATAAATACTTGATGAATTTAATGAAGACAAAATAATTTACGACGTAGATGAGGATCAATTGCATTAAATATGAATTACCATATTTGTGTCTTTAAATAATGTAACTAAATTTCGGTTCCGTAAACCCAACCTGTTTATAAATAAATGTCAAATGAGATACTTTTTCAAGACTGTAGAAAACATCTAATTTACTAATGACCATCACTGTCCTCTGTTAGTAACTGAATGAACTACATGAACTACAAGATGTACTCCGGTATTTCACCGGTATTTCTACCGGTATTTCAAATTTAAGTGTGCAATCAGGGCAGATATTAATAAATTGTTTTAATTTTAAATAACTTATAATAAAAGTATTTATTTTATCTTGTCAGATTTGCTAAAACAGTTTCTCAAAACCTTGCGTTAAAAGAGAGAGTTTTCTTGAAACGTTTGTTGGATGGGTAATAAAATAAAACTGTCGTTTCTTATACATTTCTAGAATGCAGGGTGATGGCAATCTAGCCTATTAGTTTAGGGCAACAATTCACAAACATTTGACATGTTGAGAAATGTGTCCATGTAGCATGATACATTTTCGAATGACTTAAGACAGGGATTATTTAGGGGGTGGGGGTGGTTCCGAACACCCTCCCCCCGAAATTCGGATATTTTTAGTAATATTAGTATAATTTTTGACAAAATTATATGCATTTTACGTACATTTCACACACACACAGACCTCGGGTCGTCTTCGTGAAGGCGCTGGTTCTTCGTGAAACCATCTTCTAGATACGTGCCTGTCTTAAGCAAGCGATTTTCAATGACAGGTTTGCGAAATTATTTGACCAGTTCCAGGCAAAGTGCTGTTATTTATCTATTTTGCTGAATCTGGAAACATATTTTTTTATTTTCTTTCAGCAACAAATACGTAGGTTAAAAATATATTATGCCAACGCTCGAACTCCAAATAAACTGCAAAACCTACTATTAATTCCCAACTATTGTTGAGCTCCATAGATGAGTGTCGGCGTAAGTTAATTTGGGGCCTGCAGCAAGTCAACTTGATCGATGCCCATTCACGATAATAATCGTGAGCTCACACTGCTACTGTTGGCCGAATATCTAATTTTCCGATATTTGAAGCCCCGCGGGAAAGCTCAGTTGCCAAGACAGATATTTTCTCGCTCACTCGCCGTAACCTATACGTGAAAATGGATTCTTAGATTCTGAAGAGTCATGCTTATTAGCTATTACTGTCAAGCGAGCAAATAAAGAGTTCTGAGACGACATAGCTGTTACGTTACCGACCACCATAGATGTGCTTCATTGATTAATCTTAACAAGCGATTCACTTGTGTCGGTGACGGGCATGGGCACCGCTAGCATCTCTCACGCCACCACTGCCAGAGATATCTAGTTACCTCCGTAACTCGAAAATTTTCCATAATGACAACAAATGTGATGTGCCTACAAAGTTATCGTAGCGATAAACGTATGGCGGCAAGCAAGCAGCGTTGCCAGTGTGTACTGATTTCCAAAAATCCCGCATTTGCGAATTACTAAATTATTGCCGGTAAATATTTTTCGACATAGAAGTAGCTAGTATTGTAACATTACTAGTGTGTAGGAAATTATTTATTATTATTATTACTTGCATGTTGTGTAAACATAAATACATGATTTTCCATTGGTAAACTAAATGAATTAGTGCCAACAAAAGAAAGTAGAAGTAGGCCTACTCTTCAAATTCATCAAGAACGGAAGCATATATAATCAAGAGCAAGTTGCGACTATACAGAGTATCGTGCGCTTTGCGATCCCTGGAATGTGAATCGTGCGCTTCACTATCAATCTACCTATTATAAAGTCAGCGATATCTTAACCAGTTAAGTTCATTAACGATATTACATCTTAACTGTGTATTCAACAAAATCGCTCTGTCTCTTGCTAGTCTGAGGTCCCACAAAGCTAACCTAAGGTATCAGTTTCCATTCTGAGAACCAGCTTTCAAAAATTCCCTGACAAGAAGCAATAGTATCTCATGTAGAAGGAACAATTAACGCAGAAAACACTAAATAAGGAGAACAATCACGGTCGGAAGAAAAAACGGGAAAATATAACCTGATTTTTACTAACCCGCTTTCTCTCTCTGCCACTTGCTCAGCATGAATTCCTATCTGTGCGTGGATTTATATTACTTGGTTTACCACATCAGTATGTATGTGAAAGTGAAAAAGATTTCTCATATTTCCCAAATTGAATTAGGAGTCGCCGTAGCTCAGCGCATCTGACTGCGAATCGGGTGGCCCGAGTTCAAATCTCGGCCAGGACGCTAAATGCTTTTCTCTCACGTATCCACCTCTGAAAGTGACTGCCAAAGTGTTCTTGTTACTTCTGGGCACCTTGGGTAGTAATGTCCCTTGTGAGTGAATAGTAATGCTCGCTGCCTTGTAATCAAGGGGACCGGGTTCGATTCTGGGTATACGGGCATAAATTGTTCGGAGCCACGTTACGTCATCTTTTCTTTCGCCGTCCTTCGTACGTCTTCTTTTTCCTATGGAAGTCAATGGCAAACCACCATTTGTTCAGAATACCGATTGTTACTGTCGCTTGTTAATGGGACTTAGTCTTGTGAGTGATTAGACAACAAATCAAATCAATTAGACTAAGCACCCCACCTTACTTCATGCCGCGGATCGAGAATATTCGGAGCCCTACTACCTTCACCTGCCTCATGTGCCTTTAACCACGCGTACGCATCGGATGGGGGATACCTTTGCCTTTAACCAAAATGCCTCTTAAATTCTAATTGCTAGCTCCTGAAATGAAACTAGTAACCAAACCTAATTTGACCTAACCAGAAATATGCAACAAGCTTCTTCCATATATTTA
>JAGDQP010053752.1:0-11865 GCA_022664845.1 Lepisma saccharinum
GAAAGAAACTAAAAAGGGACCCCTTGATCTACCTAGGAGAACAAAAAAATTAAAAGAGTTAAAAGCTTTAAATACCTAGGAATTATAATTGATGAAAATCTAAACTTTAATGAACATATAAGAACACAAAGGACAAAGGTACAAAAAATCAGCCACAAGCTTATCTCGATTGCACAGAGGAACTTTAAGTTGAATATTTCTCAAATTGGCGTTTATCAGAACTCTTTAATCAATGGAACAGCTAATTATGCGGCAAGCGTGTGGGCACACAGATTGTTGGCAAATAAAAAACTAGCTGATTCTTATAACGGGGCCCAAAGGAATGTATTAATTAGACTTAGTGGAGACTATAGAACTACTCCTCATCTGGCAATGACAGTTATTATGGCATCACTTCCTACCAGTTTAGATGCTATAAGGAAAGCAGCAAAATATTGGTTAAAGAAGAAGAAGAACCTTGAAGTGGAAAGGCTCCTCGGTAGACTTGTAGAGGATATCTCGGAACTGCAGGAAGTGATTATTGATAAATGGCAGCAGGAATGGCAAGCGACATCAAAATGCCAAAGACTTAAAAACTTCATCCCGAATATCCAAATGAGACTGGAAAATAAGAACCTAAAACCAACACGTGGCCTTGTGCATTTTCTTACAGGCCATGGGCCCTATAGGAAAGAATTGTTCCAATTCGGATTAGTAACTGACCCTAATTGCCAGTGTGGAGAAATTGATACTCCGGAGCACGCGGTCCTCTGGTGTCCCTTGCAGGAACAAAACACCCTTATTGAGGAAAGACGCTCTATTAGGCAAATTCCAATATATGAAATACTACATAATGGCGACTACTTAAGTATATTAAACAATATTACCGAATACACCTCGACTAAAAGACATGAACTTCACTTTAGAAGGAATGTGTAAGTGATGACCGATTGTGGGATGATTGTGTTCCAGCAGCATTAGGAACTCCTGTGCCGGGAAACCGGCAATGAGCTGCTGGAAGTGCGTTTGAACTATAGTGTGTGAGTGAGACTGGAGTTGGAGAGCCAACACCAGGTCTGAATGAATGGACTGCTGGAATCCAGCAGATCCGGAATCCGGATACGACTGTGTGGAGGAGGGTCTGCGTGTTATGTTACGTGCGTGTGTCGTGAATAGTGTGTGATATTATACAGGATGAATATTAGTGGATAATCTTAGTGTTAGTGTATAAGGACAAGCTATCATCAATTATTCATACAATCTCACACAGGGGAACCACGAGAATTCATACAGGTGAAGAGAAATGCATACAATCTAGACATCTTCATCGTACCAATAATCTCACACAGGGGAAGCACAAGAATTCAAACATGAAAATTCATACAGGTGAAGAGGAATGCATGGTATCTGGATATTCTCATCATACCAACAAAAAGAGAATTTTTTATATAGAAACTTGATGGATGGACACTACATAACGAACTGCTTCTATTCTATATCTTTGTAATTTCCTTTCTTCTACACTCATCCTTTTATTTGTCATCCACATAGTTATGGTTTTTCATCCTACTAATGATTCTTATCAATATTCACAAACAACTTAGAAGAATTCACACAGGTGGAACTTCAATTTTCTTATCTCTTCTTCCTTTTCTGAACTCTCAAACTAATTTTCAATTTCATTTCAATATTTCATTCCTATCACATTGTTTTGAAGAAGAATTCATCAGTAATTAATCAATCATGGAACTTACTCGGGCGCAGAGCCTGCGGTCGGAAAATCTGTCACGGCGGGGGCATTGAGTACTGTGAGTCTCCGTCGCGCCGCAAGCGGGTGAAATGCCGGAAATTGGTACCATCACCACCCAAACTAAGGATGCTTTACCTCACATTGAAATAACAATCACAATTATATACAAATAACAATATAAATAAATAAAAAGCTGTGTGCCTCTAAATAAATTTTATAATAACAGCCATTATAGTCAAATTTAGTTACACAACACCTATTACAACCTAGTATTAGTAGTTATCTTGGACAGGGTTTCTATAGAAAAGGATTAGAACACAAACATATACTCAAGTCCCTTGTTATTTTTTTTCTCTTGTTATGTTTGTAGTGTAGTTTATGTCTGTTTTCTTTTATGTCCTACCCCTCTTCGTACCTCGTCCTCGTCCTTTGTAATGTTTTTGTACCAGTAAAATTGCATTCATTAAAATAAAGGAAAAAAAAATGCTATGATGATACCCGGCCGATTTTTTCTTTCAGGCAATTGGCCTAAAAGCCCGGGAAACTGAGAAAAAAAAAGTCGTTGATTGGGCTTTCTAACTTTATGTCAGCAAGCCCACATCTTCAAATCGCCCTAAAAATGAGCTTAACGGCTAGAGCAACGTTATTGCTCCTTACTGCTCGTTGGTGCTTCATTAATGCTCGTTAATGCTCAAAACATTGGCGTTAGCGCTCCAAAGAAAATGCATAACTTTTACAAAACCACTATGGGCCTGCTAACTTCATGCTAACAGCCCCACATCCCAGAATCGCCGCAAAAGTGAGTTTAACGTCTAGGGCAGCGTTAGTGCTTACGCGTACGAATTGACGTTAGTGCTTACGCGTACTTAAGCTGAACATCGTCTAAAACCCATTAGAATAAATAGTCGTAATTGGGCCTGCTAACTTCATGCTAGAAGCCGCACTTCTCCAAGTCGCCCAGAAAATGAGACTAATGTCTTGGATAGCGTTATTGCTCGTTGGTGGCATAGAACTTGGGATTAGTGCTAAAGCATACATAAGCTGAACACCATCTAATGCCGTTGGAAATAGTCCTTGATTTGGTCTGGAAACTTCATGCCAGCAAACCCGCGATTATAAATCGTCCCAGCAACGAGCTTAGCTGTCAGATCAGCGTTAGCATTCGTTAGTGCTGTACAAATTAACGTTGGTGATTATGCATACTTAAGCTGATCTGGCATGAAGTTAGACAACCAGATAATGTGCTCTTGGTGAGGACATTTACCATGTACGTAGTTTTGATTTATTTTTGCAGGGGACCGTAGGTTCATGCAAGTAGCATTAGACCATAAACTCTGTGATAGTTTTGATTAATTGGATGCTCATTGATATTTTTTTAAATGGATTCTTGTTACGCCTTTTTATGTTCTTCGAAGAGGCCGTTGCAAAAGCAACATTCGAAACACTTGTACGTACGAGTGTAGAGAAGAAGTGTTAGTGTATTAACTAATTAAAATGTCCATTAATCGCCAAATCTTTGCAAATAATTGTTGGAGAAAACTGCTCCCTGCCTTACAAGAAAAATGAAATTGTGTATTCTCGCCTCCAAAAGAGGGTTTAAACGGAGATTTCGTCTTGATTGGGAGGCCTAGCCCCCGGTCCTTTCATTCATATCAGTTTACTAGATTTCTCTTTAATAAAGGAGTTTCTTCCCATTTTTGTCTTTCGTAGCGATATATATACTATACTATCCGCCGATTCTGTTTTTGTTGTTATGTTTTGTGTACTGTGAGCGGTTTACCGTCACTCCCAGTTAAATTTGCTTTTTGTCTTGCTCTTCTTTAATATAGCTCATGTGTGCAGCCCACGGCCTAAATTAGTATATCTACTTTTCTCTTCATAGTCTGAGGCTTCCTATTTTGTTATGCACTAGTTTCGTTTCCCAGTATTCTGGTTTCCAAGCATACGCGAATCATAGTTTCTTATGCTTCAGCCGTCTGGTAGTAGTGAATTCTTCATTATTATTTTAATATTTGTCTTTATAAAATAACAATTGAAGAATGTAGGGAGAACAGGGATACCCATCTTGGAGCAAAATTGATATTTTCACACCTTATTCTATTAGTTCGGTAATTTCATGCAACCTAGCATAAGTTGGAGAAAATTACCTAGTTACCGGGAAATACCGGGATAAAAAGTTACCTGAGAGGGAAACGAAGAGGCCACGTTCATTTCAAATAAGGAAACAAGGGTTCATGTTCAGCTCGAACAACGAAATAAAATGTATGTTTGTCTTAAACTACAAAAGAAGAGAGCGATTTCATCTCGAATTAATGGTGTTTCCTTAACATCCTGTATATCTTTGACGACATAGGTCGTCATTGTGGCTGAACAGGATTATATCGTTACGCTCGTCGTGTATATGCAGTTCGTAAAGAACTGAACAGCATTTTATGACCTTTAGGCATCTTTGACTCGGACAGTTTTTGAAACCGCTAACCATTGAAGTTGTTCTTCAACATAGGATTTCCATGTTTTATCTGGTGCCTTTAGGGTTAACTTACGTAATTTGTTAACAGATACCCTAGGAAAATCTGTCAAGAGTTCTGCTTGCATTTTCTGGCCAATTACTCGTCGCATCATCCAGTTTTTAGACTCCACTAATGCTTTTCAATTTTTAGTTTCTTGAACTAAATTATTAATTCTGTTAGCAGTTATCTAATATTTTTCATTATTTGTTATTCGATATGGTCGAAAAGCATTGCATAGGTCTGTAGCCTTAACTTCGCACAAAATCACTAATCAAGGTAAAAGGTGAAGCTATCCCCTGTGCGATACGCAAGCTACGTGGAGGTAGCGCTCCACACTTTCTTGACCTAACGGTACGAAGTGAGGTGGGGAGGTCAGTCCCACGTGCGACCGCCTTTACCTTCCCAATGTGCCCAAGAGCACCAAGGACACTCTGGTACTCAGTTTGATAGGAGGCTGAGTGTGCCTTAGAGCGCCAGGCATGGGAACACTGCGAGAAAGGTCTCTAGTGTCCTGGCCGGGGAGTTGCAAATTCGGAATTGCAATCTTTAATTAAATCATTTACAGGTTCAATCACTCACCGGGTGGTGTAGTATGGAGATCTGGTAGTCGTGAACACCTTTATCTAATAATAATAATTAAAAGATACTTGTCATAACATATCTCCAAGCTACGACATATTGTAACGTGTTATGAGGTTAAGTAGTAGCTTGGCTCTCGCCAGTGCGTGTCGATTTTGTTTTATTTACTGTCCAGCGCAGCCAAGTAACACTTTTATTTTTATTCGTATTATCTACTATGGTGTGCTTTATCATATATGGAAACATAAAAAGTGTTGCCTCGCTGTGCTCATTGAAATTCAAGGAAGGATAGTCAACAATAAGCTTTTATTTTGCCAAAACTCTGAAGATAACAAACTTTTTAGCCTCTAAAAGAAGCATATAATCATGATAAAAAATTAAATTATAGTTTGACCCTTGTAGAACAATCGTTCTAAAGAGCTAAGTACTATGTTGGTGAGAGATGCTAACATTTCAATAGATTTTAGGGCCACAAAAGTCATTTACGGACACACACCCTTGCTGAATATATTAGTTTATTAAAGTAGAACTATGTAGAACACATGTAGAACTATCAAACGAATGTCAATATTAAAGAAGAAGTAACTTATTTTTCATAAACTATCAAAGAAAGGCACACAATCTTTTAAAGGCATGGATATACTTACACTAGAGTTTAGACAACGATGATATAATAAAGGGCAGAAGGCTTACCACCTTCGAGACTGAGTACGTACTCTTTCATATTTTGACCACTCACACGCTTACAAGTGTCTCGTTCATCCCAAGCCCACTAGAAACAGAATATTTACTCACAGTAAGTCCAATAGTTTGGTGGAAACTGTTTGCATGTTGAATCAAAATCACAGGATTAAATTACCAACAATTTAATAATAAATACTGAATTGGGATGGAAAATAATAATGGCGGCGTGAGTCTTACATGTTTGGAGGCCAGAATTGTAGTCAAACAAACAATAATAGGAGCTAAATGTGAATTATGTGCATTAGCAGTGAGAAAAAGCAACATCCTTTGTGAACAAATATGAATGGAAATCTTAATGGAAATCCAATATCCTTTTGTTTAAATAGTCACGATACTGTCATTCAAAGGATGAAGAATTGCGTGATAGGAAGAAAGCATGAAAAGGTCCATAAAATGATTGTAATGACTAAAGTAATCGATAAACGTATATCTCAATGGATTTTGCTAAAATCGAAAAGTATATAAGTAATGGTTTACTTGGGTTATGAGGTCCGTACATTACGTTTACATATTTTTTCTGAGCAATTAATTTAATAAAGACAAATACGACAATATTTCTTTAGAAGAGAACCTATGAAATGTACACCGTATTTAATGCTTATCTTCAAGAGGTATATGTTTTTTTTTATGTTAATACTTTAATTTCAAACCTGAACGAAGTTAATAAATTTATTGTGCATAGGAGAATGTTCTTTTATTACTGCATTCAGAAAAACTACATTAATTACTTTTCGGTCCCGAAATCTTGTGGTCTTAGTACAAGCAATACAAAGCCTGATAAAATTTGTCACCTCATTCTCTTTGTTCTTATTTCATATTTGAAATTAAAACTACTTAAATATTAGTTATGTACGTACGTTTGAGATAGGTTGCTTTCTTAATGCGCAATTTTATAATCTTTGTTTATGAAGCAATTTCAAAGAGTAACACAATTTGTTGATGGACAAAGAGAGGTGAAACAGGTAACAGTTTATGTCTGATTCTTGCTTTTTTCAGCAAGAATGGAACAGCAGAAGCGATCTTGAAATTAGATCAAATGTTTTACCTCTTCCACTCCTTTTACGATGAAAGTATTGTCATAATGATTGTAGCCTTAACTTGTCTTTACATAAAGTCGTCCAAAGTTTAGATTTGTATCATAAAATGCCTGTTAACTTAAATGTCATCTCAAAATTATAAATAATATTACAATACTTATGAAGAGGAACATTGTCTATGTAGAAATTTTATTATGCCAGCCATATAAAATTTTAAATTAGTATCAAATAAAATAAATAATCCTTTTCATATTCCAAATTGATAAAATGGACAGTGAATTAACAATAGGACTCAAATTAGAAAAATATTGTTGATAATCTAGTATAACCTCTTGTTACAAAGTGACAAATTAATTACATTTGAATTTTAGGACAATTCTTTACTGTATTCTAGAACATGAGGAATGAAAATAAACGTACAATTAAAGGGAAATAAAAATAACGACTATTTAAGGATTTCTGTTTTCTTTTAATCCAAGAGACGACTATTAAATTTATTATAATTCAGTTTTGTACTTGTGATTTAATATTTAGGTGAGAAAAATTACATGTACGCAAAGCTGGGAATTTAAAGCAATAGTTCAGTGCTATGCGAAATCCAAGTTATCTGGCAATGAAAACGAAGATGGAGAGTATTGCAATATGGACTTGTTTTACATCGAGATGATTACAAGCGATATCTTCACTCTCTAGTTTTGACAATCCCTGAAATGCACGAAGCTATCTACAGCAATGTCAGTTTTACTGATTCTTGATAGGCATCATTCCCGGTCAAAACCCTGGATATACTTTTCCTGGCTAGCGAAAACAACAACTTCATACGCAGTATTCCACTACATTCCTCTCGTAAGATGCAACGTTGTGATAGAGTGTAAACCAGCGCTTTTTGCTGACTTTAATGCAATAACTCATCGTTCGGGATCAACAGGAGGAACAAACTGTTCTCCTCATCTTAGAAACTAGTGTAAATCTTTGATGTTATAGATTTATGTTCCTACTTATATGGAGCCATACCCGAATATACTTTCATTTATCAAAATTGACAATCTCGAATAGATATTTTATTGTTCAGTAAATATTTCAAACATTGGAAACCGCATTGTTTTAGTGATCCAAATATAATTGTGTTTACCATACAAATGATAGCAATTAAACATTCTACAATTATAAATCGACATTTAATACTTATCTAAATGATGAAAATTAAATTGCTCAAATCACTAAACTTTTAAAGCAATTTCAGAAAGATAAAGTAAAATCTAAAAGTGTTTCAGAATAGTGAGAACAGTGTAAAAATAAAATACGTTATCATACTTCTATGGATTCTAAAAGAAGATTACCACAATGCTCCCCCACTTCACCTGTTTTCGTAGTACGTCAAAAACGTGTAGCACTTAAATGCTTGTGAAGCGAATATAAATAGATTGATAAGTTGAATGGATCGAATATACCAACAATACTTCTTTTGGTCAATAAGTTGCGGTATCCATCGGGAAATTTGAAACAAGGGTGGGAGACGTGGCTTGATGGTTCAATGCCCGTGCTTCTGCGGCTAGCCGAATATGGAAGATAGTGAACATTATTGTATTTTGAAGTGCATTTGATGAAATTACACTGAAACACAAGAACACCTAAAGGACCACCACGACTGTGTCTTATAGGGTGAAATCGAGACACCTGAAACGGGAATATAAATCTAAGTTTCAAACCAAAAACACTTCCGACTCATCCGGTGGCAAATGGCTTCAGTTCCTGGGTTTAACTGAATCTTATGAGGAAGAAGGTCTAACAAGATACATTATCGAGAAGTGCGCTCCAAAAGCAGAAAAAACACTATAACCATTAGAAAGAGATCTTAACGCTCTACAACGTACGTAAAAATTAGCTGCAATTTGCAGAAATAACTGATTTTTTTTTTTAAATCCCAAGGACTCCGCACAATTATTATGAGAAGTGGTTCTCGGTGAAATTGGTTGAAACTTGAAAATGGTATGGCCCTAGACGTCCTGATCAAAAGTTATCATGGACGGGTAGCACTAAAATGAATAGTTTTGTAGTTACAGCTATTCCAACCAATTTTTCATTCTTTTGTTTAGTTCACAATGTTTCGTAGTGCCCTCAAAACTTGCAACGTTAATTTAACTCATTCCCCTACGTAATACAATCATGAAATTTTATACAGAGACGCAAGTCGGGTGACAATACAATATTCCATTGTTATTTCCATATATTTCTATATATTTCTATATTTTAAAAGCATATTTTAATATTTTTAATATGGACTTCTTTATCCTAAAATAAATACTAGCCTGCAACGATGTTGTGTTTTGACTGATTGCAGAGCATTTTAGGATTTAGGTGTATGTACTAAACCCTATCTTTGAATTTTATTGTCGTTTGGAGCACAAAGACCGAATTCGACAGCCAAACTTCGCAGGTGAATTCTTGACACCACAACAAGACAAAAAATGTTTGTCATTTGTCGAATTCCGGTTCACTTTTTAGATATAGGGGTTTAAATTTGGAACACAAAGTTTGTTGTCGTTTCGAACACAGAAACGGAATTCGACAATCAAACTTCCAGATGAATTCCTCAAACCAAACTTGAAAAAAAAAGTATCTTTGTTATTTATCGATATACGGGGGTTCTAATTTGGAGCCCAAAATCTATTTTGTTTTTGACGTACACTCATGCTCAAAAAATTTTTCGCATGTCTTTATTTGACAGTTTTTGACAAATAATATTTTTCTCCTTGAATTCTGGCGTTCGCTTAATTGTTAAACATGTGAAGTATATAAAGACGAATATTTCCTGAAATTTTGTCACAAAAATATTAATAAATAATAAAATTATAACGAAAAAACAGAAACATGAAAAAATGATCGAAAAAAATTAAGTCCAAAAGTGAGAGATTTGGCAACATAGGGAAATTGACGGGGAAATTCAGAGGAAAGAAGGGATATTTCTCTTGGCTCTATGAAACAATGTATATCTTTAGTATTACCAGCAACTGAGATTACAGACAATGTTCTTTTAAATAAAATATTACACAAACAAAAGTTACAGATACAACATATGCATTGCATAATCATGTAGCATAAGCTATTATATCCACGAGAAGGGGTAAAGAAAGACACAATATTGGTTTGAAATTTCGAAGTGAAGACTGTCATTCAATGCTGTGTTAATAAACGCTAATGGAAGTTCAGCAGAGCAGCGTCCTCTGTGGCGTAGTGGTTAAGCTTGTCGACCGTAATGTAAAGGATTGTCAGTTCAAGTCACCTCTCGGCCCTGATTTTTTTTTTCGTAATGCAAAACGGCGTGATTAATTTACTTAAATTATATTATCCTTAGTATTAACTAACTATTGATAGGACGATTTTTATTACGTTACGAGTGAGGGGAAAATCGTCAGAAAAGATAACTTCTTGTCTGCTAATTTCAATGAAGCAAGAGAAATATGCGGTTAAATGTATTCTCTTCATGAATTTATTGAATTAAATTTTATTCATGGCGATTCGGGCCTTGATAGTAGGATGACTGGACTTCCTGTTTTAACTGGACTATCCTTTTTTTGTCATGTGTCCCGTGTCCCCGCAAATTATTAACAAGACAGCAGATGTCCCTTTATTGCTACAAAGAAGTTGTCAATCTGTTCACTTAACTTTTTTTCGCAAATAACTCCCAACAATTGCTTGGCAGTATGATACCATGCTTTATGTTGTCTTAGTAGTTCCTAATTTGGAAGTTTTCGAGTGACGGGCAGAGTGGTTGAGTAAGGATTCACAGCACTTGGTGCTTAAGCCTGAAATGGATCCCCGCCATTACCCCATTAATTTCCCTGAACTGCTTTAAATAATCCTTTTATTTCACTTCAAGTGTATTTTAAAGGATGGACTTCTTTGTTTAAAAAAAAAATTAAATTTTGAATGAAAAACCTTTAATTAAGCTTGAACTTTTGATTTTCTTGAAATACTAATTAATATTTGGTTCAGTATTATACTCAGATCCTTGAGAAAGACGTTACACATTATATTTGTTCTTCACAACTGTGTAAAATACTTTGTGTTGATGGATATTTAACATTATTTTGATGATGTTAAGCAAACCATTCATGTTTGCGGAATACCGAATTTAAAATTGGCAACATGACTCATACAGTCTTGAATCACAGAAAAAGGCTCGAACGATAAGACTTGGCTAGATTTGAGAAACGAAACATTGGCTACAGTTGACTGACTCGCTGCCTCACTAACAACACAAGCTATACTCCGTGACGTAATGTTACCAGAGCAGAGCAAAAGGCTTAGAGCTTTCAGACCTTTCAACAGTGAATTCCTGTATCTAGCTAGATTGATGTTACGATTGAGGTTCGAACCCCTCGGAACGCACATACACTTTTTTTCGTTAAATCTTTTTTACTTGTTTGTGTTATTATTTAGTTCTCATGTTTTAGTTTTGAATGAGCTTGTTCTATGGTTCTACATGTATGGCCTGTTTTATGTTTTCTCAATTTAGTAAATTACAAGGCGTAAATGAATCTTGTGCACATGAGATTTCATTAAAATACCAAATTATGCTTTATCAGTTACTAGCTGATTTGCCCACCCGTTGGTGTGGGGTGAATAAAATATGTTCACAACAGTCATCAGGACTGTCACCAATACTCACTTCCTGTGGGGGGGTCCCTAACTTTGGGAGTTTTGTGGGGCTGCGCCTCCTTTATCGTAGCCGGACTTTCCGGGCTGCGCCCCCATGTGCAGATCTGCTACAGCTGTTATTACTACTATTATTCAATTGATTTTTATGACCTTCAGACATCTAAGGCTCAGGTAGACTACTACTACCCAGCAAACCAAATGTCGGCCAAGGTGTAGGGGATTTTGGTCGGACCGGTGTAGGGGATTTTGGTCGGGCCGGTGTAGGGGATAGGAAGAACCCAAACTATTAGCCGGAAAATGGTTGGGGGAAGGTCGGCGTGCAGCCACAAGTGACGTTTTGTCGTCGGACCGTTTGTTGACTGCCGTCGGCCTCTGACTTGCCGGCATAGAGGCGAAACCACGACCATCCCCAGCACTTGAAGGTGGGAAAAGGATGGGGCCTCGTTCATTGCCTTAGGTCGGGGAAAGGCGGCTCCCTGTCCATTTGCTGATGGTTGAGAAAAGAACGCGGCACCATCTAATCTAGATGGTCGTGAAATAAACGGAGCCCCGCCCACTTTCTGCTGGTCGGGAAAAGGTTGGAGGTCCGGCCATTTTCCCACCA
>JAGDQP010053753.1:0-13488 GCA_022664845.1 Lepisma saccharinum
CGATGAAACATCACTTAAAATGATATTAAAGGAGCTGCAGAAAATCTATGAAGAACATGAATACGTGAATAAAACAACAGAGATGGTAATTGGAACATATCGAACCATAGCAAACATCAAGATTGGAAGTGAAAAGTAGGACAGTTATTTGCCAAGTATTATAAGCGAAGATGTGAAATGTGAGAAAGAGCTCAAGGAGAGAATAGCGATAGCCTAACAAAGAGAATCTCTTCTGTGGATCTCTGAACGAAGAGCTACGGAAAAGATTAATTAAGGAGTATTGTGTTGTATGGAGCAAGCGAAAATGTAGACATGGAGAAGAATAGAGAAAATAAGCTAGATACAGAAGACGCCAAATGAGGAAGTGTTTAGCACAATAGGCGAGATACGAATAATACTGAAGATCATCAAAAAGAGAAAAATAATTAGGACATTGGCTGCGCAAACATTTTATACTGAGAAATAAAATTGCACGTATGGTATACTCTAGTAAAACATTGAAGAAAATTAACCAAATCCAGTATAGTGGAGAAGGGAAAGAAAAGATAGCACGTTACTAGTGCTTAGTGGATGCCTACTAGTATTATTAAAATAACTCTGCCAGAGCCTGAGATGTCTAACGTACATAAATGAAAATAAAAATAAATAAAGAGAGAAAATTTTCAAACAACCACCCACCATTTGATATAGTCAAAGCAAGATTGCATGAGCAATGCACAATTTTGTAGGTTCAGTGCCGTGTTGGTCCAACGCCGTGTTGGTCAAACGCAGTGTTGGCCCAACGCCGTGTTGGTTCAACGCCGTGTTGGTCCAACGCATGTAACCCTTGAAGCTAGAGTTTTTTTACATAAATTATTATTACATAATTATTTCAATATTATCAAGATTTGTGTTTTACCGTGTTGGTCGTGGTTATTATTGTTGGTCGAACGCCGTGTTGGTCCAACGCATGTAACCCGATACAGGACCAATGGACAAGAGGTAGATATAAATACTTAATAAAACACTTAATTGCCACAGATAACATTTTATTTATTCGTCACATCACTCAGGAGGGTTAGATGTTGTTGTTTCTGTTTATTTATATTTCATCTTCATACAAATGCGAGCACGGAAGTGATGTCACAGTCTGGCAACATTGTTCCTATACTCTGTCAAGTACTTTAAATAAGCAGTACAGCATTCACACCTTACTCTTCACCACATAACCTATCCTTTTAATTTTTCCCATCATTTGAGAATGCGAGCGCACCGACTTGCGAAATATATCACGATTTTAGTTATTTGTAAGTGTTTATTAAACGAGAGAATTAGCTGTAAACCAGCAGGTAAGAAAAAGCTAGGTTAGTTTGCTTTAGAATTAGTAAATTAAAGTTTCTTATGATGTGTGAAGAATGCTATTTAGAACCTCTTTGGCCCTTCTACTTTAAAAAAAATCCTAGAATTCTTAACGGTACACGTATGGTGGATCAGTTTTCGGAACGCTTGCATAGCTTTTCAAGGTAATTTAAACATGCTGATTGTTGTAGAGATAAGTATTTTAAGAAAAATGGCACAGGCATACTTTAGAATGAAAATACAAGTACAGTTATATCACGTCTGTTTATAAGTAATGGCTGTTGTTCGGTAAGTGGACCTCTGTATTTTTCTATGTTGTTATTAGATTAATTTTATTTGTTGTTTTCACTGGTTTTTAATAGAACAATTCAGCAGCCCGCTCACCAAACCAACTCCTAACTGATAGGCAGTATTGCTAGTGCGTTCCAAAAGTGATCTCAAGTATTGGAACTCAGGTCCAAAAGTTCATTATCTGAGAAGGATAACGGGTAGATTGTCAGTGTCGGGTTATTTATATTAGTACGGTAGCTCCACCCATATTGGTCGCGATAGCTCGACCTAGCCCTCAGAGCTCAATATTTACTATTACGGTTATTTAACTTTCCTCCTCTGTGCTTCAGTGTATACTTTTTGCACAAATTCCGTTACGGCCTGCTAGCTTTTCTTGACTATAAAACACACAAAAACTAACATATTGACTAGCGACGTTCGTTTTAAGTTTACGTTAGGGTAGGGCTAAATTAGGTTAGCATTCGTTTACGTAACCGTAGGCTAGGTTACGCACTAGATTAGCGTCAAAACTATTTTGTTTGCCTGCCTTAGGTAAGGCCAGTTAGGAAGTTTTCTTTTCGCTTTCTCTTGGGCAATGTTCCAAGTTCCAAGACATGCTCTTCCGATGGATTTAATTCATGGAGCTGTACTTACATGTTGACATTGCCTGCATAGGGATACTTCTTAACTATTACCGAACATAGTCGGGGACGTGCTTCCATGATTTATCTTTTGTATTTTCAGTCTGACGTACAGCATGCCCTTAACGAAGTTTCAAGAGAAGTGGAAAGCCGAATTTTCCTGGGTAAAAGAAGGGAAGACAGAATTAACTGCAGAATGTGTGTGGTGTAACACTTCATTTGCGTATTTCACCATGGGACGTACTGCTCTTATTAATCATTCCAAGAGCAAGAAGCATCAAATGCTTGCAGTGACTCGACAGAAGACTTTCACAATAGCTCATTTTCCAACAAAAACTACAGGAAATTCAGTTATTTCTGCGTCAACATTACATGAAATGCCACCAGCAGAGATCCCCTTGCATGTTCATCAAGCGAGACATGCTCTCCTACTAGTACTTCGACCCTCGACAAATATAAACTGAAGGATAGTGTCACAGAAGCAGAGATTTTGTGATGTATAAACGCGGTGATGAATCACAACTTACGCAGTGCTGAAAATACTGTTGTTCTTTTCACCAGAATGATTCCAGACAGTGGAATTGCTAGAGACATGAAATTACACAAGGACAAAGTGTCATATAGCATTGTGTATGGATTGTGTCCGTACTTTCAACATCATCTTAAAAACTTGTTACAACAGTGCGAACACTATGTCGTTGGATTTGATGAAAGTTTAAATCGTGTTGCACAAAGAACTCAAATGTATGTGAGTGTACCCTTCTGGGACTACAGCAACAACAGAGTCAGAACATGGTATTTGAATTCTGTTTTTATTTATCATGGATGGGCTAAACGTAAACTGGGCACTTTTTAGGCTCCTTAAAGAGGAGCGTTGTACCTCCTTTGGTACAGATGCTCCACGTCTTCTTGAACTTGGCTCATATGGTCTTCACGTTGTTCACGGTTCTTTTAAGACTGGCATACAAAAACCGGATGGGATTTGATTTTTCTCAGAGCATTGTATAACTTGGAAATTGTACCAGCAAGGCGTGCCCAGTATTCTGAAATAACAGGTTCGTCATTGTTTTCTCTTCCATTTTGCCGTATTCGGTGGATAGAAAATGCTGTGGTAGAAAGCGAAGCCAAGAAATATTACACGATGTGAGAAAGTATGTTGAGACAAAAGTATAGACAAAGAACCCAGCTGTAACAGTTTCAGAGTAGTTGCTGCAAGTTTGAGCGATAAATTGCTTCTTGCAAAATTAGCGTTTTTTCAATCCCTTGCTGAGGACTGTGAGCCTTTCCTGACTGAATATCAGTCAGACATCCCTATGACTCCACTTTTGTATGGTAGCCTCACCTCAGTTTAAAAACGCTTCGTTAAAAATGATACGATGGGGAGGAAGAGTACCCATGAAATTGATAAGGAGAAAAATGAAAACATCTATGTTAATTTAATACGTATCAGAAAATTGACCTTGGCTATGCAACTAGGTCAGCACTGAGCAAATGTACAGTGGTTAGTGAAAAGGGAAACGTTGTGTTTTCGTAGACAAGTTCGTGAATGGTATCACCATTTAGTCTTCAAGCTGCAGCAGAAGTCTCCGTTAAAGTATCCCGTTACAAAAGCACTGACATTTCTTAATCCTTTAGCTGTTGCTCATTCACAAGAAGCTGTTGAACAAGCAACGTTCGAAATTTTAGTGCAGGGTAATGTTGTCTTAGCGTCCAATGCAGAAAAGACAGACAGAGAATACAAGGCTCTGGAAGGTCAGACACATTGCAGAAGAAAATGGAGTCGTACAAAATAAGTGAACACAGACTTTGGATGAGCGTATTATCACCAAATGAAATATATATTTTTGTAAGATAGTAAAGATGTGCCTAATTCTTTCCCATGGTAATGCGGCCTGAGAAAGAGGATTCTTTAGTGGGGCAGCGTGTAGTTTATGATGTAAATGTAATGCGTATAGGCCCTGTCTATCCCAAAACAGATGATACTATCAATGAGAAATGCATACGCACGATTTAAGGAAGCCGAAGAACACCGCAGGAAAGTGATGTCAGGAAAAGACTGTAGAGCCGCTGAGAAAAGAAGAGCACAGCAGAAACTAAAGGAACTTTAAGTAAAGAAACAGTAAATCAGTTGTCGGAACAAGTCGCTACCATAGAAGAAGAAATGATAAGTCGAGGAAAATATGGGAAATTGCTGAGAGAAATTTGCTAGACACGCTGTTGTGACAATGCGAAGAGATGATTGTGTAACAAAAATGAATCCAATGTTCAAGTCTTAAATAACATTACGATGCTAAATGCAAATGCATGACTTGAAGACGTCGGAATTTGTCGCAGTGAAAAGGAAGTAAGGCGACTGTTTGAAGGATTTAACATGGATGTGGAAAGGGCAGCGAGTAGTATGTGGAAATATTTTGAGTATTTCTCGACAGTTCTGGAGGATATAAAACTTGAAGCACTACATACAAATATTTCCTTGCGGTACTGCGGAATGCGAAAGAGAATTTAGAGTGAACATTGTCGCAAATAAATTAGCTTAAACTTGATGGTCAAAAGTATTTCAAATTTAATGTTAGTAAATATTAATGGTTCATCTTTGTATCATTGGAATCTAAAGCATATACTGAAAGTTGAGAACAGAATCACCGAAATGTTACGGATTCACGCTAACACAAAACTGTCAGTGGAGACCGAAAAGTAGTAATCTGTTTGGCATTTTCAGTGCCAATTAGAAACTCATGCAAGTATTTTTTTTTAATATGTCAAAATTACTTAAACGTTTTTGTTCATAATGTTATATGCATCACATATATTGTCATATACATACGTTTTTGTATAGCTTACTATACAGTACTTCCCTTGTATTCGTGTACTGTCGTATACTTTATGAAGAAAACATGTATGTCGATGATCTAGCTGTAAAGGTAACCGGAAATATTTTTTTCTGCTTTAAACAACCGTACTATTGCAAACTCAACTGTAGTGAATTGGTGCTCAGCAAATCTTTTATATGTTAACAAAGATAAAACAGACAACCTAGAGTTTTCTTTAACCAAGAAAAAAAAAACTGATTCCATCAACTCAGTAAAGTTCTTAGGAGTGTATATACAATCTGACCTTAAATGGAACTATCACATTGATCATTTATGTAAGAAATTAAGCAGAGGTATTTTAAGGCTTAGAAAACTAAAACTGTGCGTCAGTGAACAGGTACTTAAAACCGTTTATTTTGCCTATATATACAGCCACTTAGCTTGTATATACAATCTGACCTTAAATGGAGCTATCACATTGATCATTTATGTAAGAAATTGAGCAGAGGTATTTTCAGGCTTAGAAAACTAAAACTGTGCGTCAGTGAACAGGTACTTAAAACCGTTTATTTTCCTATATATACAGCCACTTAGCTTAAGGCATAATAGTCTGGGGGAATGATCTAAATGTTTAAAAAAATAAATCTTAAAAAAAAAAAGGCCATTGTAACGTGGATAACAAAACATCATGTAAACCTTTATTTCAAAAACTTAGTTTATTAAGAGTGCCATCTCTATGTGTATTAGAATGTTTAATGTACGTAAAGAATAACCTTAGTCAATTAGAAAGTAATGGATCTGTTCACAGCCACTTAACAAGGCACAGAACAGATGTAAGAATTAGTCAATGTAATTTAAGTACAACTACAAATAGTTTTGTTGAGTTGCGTAAAAAAACTATATAATAAGAACTTAAATATTATATAAAAACTTTTATATTATATAAAAACTATATAATAATTGAATTTCCTAAGAAAATCAAAGACCTAGAAACAACAAAATTTAAAAATGTAATGAAGCATAAATTAACTGTCATGGCTGTTTATAGTGTAGACGAATTTCTTGAAAATAGCTCCAAAATCTGAATGTAACTATACTCTAAAATGACGATGCCATACATTGTCATACATTATAACTATGTTAATGTTCCGGCAATAAAACAATTTGAATATGAACTAACAGTTGTTCTTGACGGAAGGTTAGTAACAGTAATTGTCGTCAATTGATACACTTACATAGTTGAACATTGTTCATTATCTTCATGATCATGTATCTATGCCCACTCCTGTTTCTATTACGTTTCGTGAGAACTGGTCTTCGTATGCGGTTTGTAGTCCGTCACTCTTCCAGGTTTGAATCCCGCTGCAGGCAGTTTCAGAAATATTACAAACTGTATCCAAAGACGAGAGGGAAAGAGCTATCTCGAAAACGTAGTACAAACACAGGTGTAGGAATTGGATGCAAAAGAATACCCACAAACTTGGAGAGATGACAATATACAGTATGTGGAGGCTCTGCAGTGGCCCACTCAAGCCACAGTTACAGACCACTACAGTGACCGCACTCCTAATTCACACACAACGTTATCAAACGGATCCACTCACATCAAAATGCCGACGCATAAAAAGTATACATCCTTTGTTGCTCGCGACGCACACTGTACGATGATCTGAGGCTGGACAATAAACTTTTCTCAGTACTTCCGAATGTCCAGAGAATCATTCAATGAACTTCTTGATACTTCAAGTGTACAATTATATAGAGGAACTCGAAGATACGAAAATCAGTCACAGCAGAGAATACACTTGTGCTTATTTTGATATAAGTATGATTTGACTTTAATATGAGCATTGTGCATATTTGTGACATCAATGTAAACACACCCCGTAACCAAATTACGTCTGGTTAGATTGTGAGCCCTCTAAATCGAAATGAGAAAACGTAAACTTTTGAAAGGTATCATTATTTAAGTTTCAATAAGGGAGATAGGTAATCATCATTACTGTGTGCTTTTTCTCTCAAATTGAGGCTATGTGCACAAAAACAGGCCAACCCGCATTTCTGTGAAAAATTTGCTGATTGCAGCCAGTTGTTATACAGGTTTTGCACTACATGTAGGTACCACTAGAAATGGATTGGTTTGACCCACACAAAATGCCTGTTTACTCCGCTGTATCTTCATGAGTGTTGGCCCGTTTTTGCGCACATAGCCTCAATTGTACTAACAGAATTTTCGATTCAATTCTTAAATTCCTGTCATCTAACTGCATTAATAATAAACATCAATTGTACTTTAGTATTGTGATTTCAACTTCCTTTGCAATTCTGAAAGTGAATTTAAGACCAAACTCAAAATGTACCAAATACAGTTTGTCACCCGAGAAGTTTGGTTTGATAATTGGGATAGATATGTAAATAGCCAGAACATTTGTATATTGGAGAACTGTGGAAATTTTGTATTTTTGGTACTTTTTTGATTATAAGCTACGATCACGTTACATGTAGAAAATTAACGTTTTCCAAGTTTAAGCTGGTATAATATTTCCAGTTCGCAACACTGCGTTACGAGATTTTCATATTATGTTTACAATTACTAACAGATACACAATACCCAAGAAACCGACATAGTGCCATTAAAAGAATGCGTTATACTAGATTTGCAACACTAACTGTCCATTGACTTCAGATTTTAACTACTAATATCAGCAATATTGATACCAATCAACTCTAACAAACTAAATTAAATGTAATGTATCCTTTCTGATTTATCGCGAAATCTTAATTTTCACGTAACCATTGAATGGAATCTGTTTGGGGTTCCAAGTTAGAGACACTGTATCTTAAAAACGAAGCGGAATTCGGCCCATGTTCATCGAACATTGGGTTTAACATGACTCCTACTATCACCTCCGAAAGTATTGGACCTTCATCCCATTTGAAAAAAGATATATGGATGGCCCATTTGACAACACTATGCGTGCGTTATCACTCACTTCATTGTGCATGGAAGGCTGTCTACCCGAGTACACTTATATTTTCTTTCAGCCCTCAGCAATATTCCAGTGGATTGATTAAAATGACACCCTGTATATATCCATTCTTTCCAGCCTGGAATTCTGCTCTTCAACAGCGCAGGATCCACCACCCCTTCCTAATAGTCACCCCCTCGAACGATACATCTCGACAATAATTTCCGCAAGTACCAGTAGCGAATTCCTTCAACAGATTCCCGAGCAATGTAATTTAACCTGCTCCCACTCCAGCTCAAAGCCCATGTAGCACTTCGTGAGGACGAAGATTTAATGGTTCTTCCGGCCGACAAGGAATCTATCACAATGGTGTTGGACAAAGCTTACTACCTCCAGGAGGCTGACTGACAACTGTCTGATTCCAGCACCTACAAACTAACCACCATTAACGGACCTCGTGAGGATATATCCGAAATTTCCATAAAATACCTCAATCCAGACAGCCCACGCACTCCTACTTTCTACTTACTCCCAAAGATTCACAAACCCGATAACCTTGGCAGACCCATTGTGACCAGCTATAATTCCCCTACTGAACGTACTTTCGCTTGCGTTGACTCTTTCTTATAACCACATGTACAAGCGCTGCCTGCTTATATACGTGATAACTACCACTTCCTTGAAATAATACGTAAATAATCGCCTCTCCCTTCCGATATACTTCTTGTTACTATAGATGATACTTCCCTGTACACCAACAATCCAAATGTCCATGGACTTTCAGCTTTGGAATTCTTCCCCAACAAAAGGCCTAACCGAAACCTCACATCCCAACCACAGCTTTCCTTCTAAATCTAGCAGACCTAGTTCTCATATGTAACAACTTCACTTTCAGAAACAAACATTACCTTCAAGTCAAAGACACAGCCATAGGTATGAGAATGGTCTCTTCCTACGTCAACCTGTTCATGGGCAAGCTTTAACACTCTTTCCTACAAGCACAACTGTTTACTCCTCTACCTTGGATACGTATTTCAGACGATGTCCTAATGTTGTGGTCTCATGGCGAGGCCAGACTCAAAACGTTTTTAGAACATCTGAACGAATTCCGTGTTGTTCAGTTTACTTGGTCCATCTCAAACACTAAATTCACATTCTTTGTTGTAGACATCACGTCCGAAGACAACACCTTTACCACACCATAAAAGCTATTCCCTTCTCCCTTGCCCTCAGAGGACAGTACCTGAATTCCACCTCCGCAACCGAAGAAGTTACACACTTAACCTCGTAACCAGATTCGACGTGAAGCCAGCCACATACACTCTACCTACTCATACAGCCAACACCAACCCGAATCATCCGGCCCTAATCACATAATTTTGTCCTAAAGAATATCTAGCAAATTCTGCATTCTCACTTCCATATACTCCAATCTGACCCCAATACCAGATATGTCTTTTCCGCCAAGCCGAGATTAGTTTTTCATCATCCTCCCAATCTTAGAAACATCCTGGTCCACACTAACCCTTCGTCCAATTTGCCTTCAGTTCCCGCCCACAAATGTAACAGCGCTAGATGTAAAACCATCCTTATTAGGTTTCCATCTATATCTATCAGCACAGCCGATGGCAACTACAACCCAAAGAAAGTTGTCAAACGTCATATACATCCTAAGCTTTACACTCTTCCCGACATTTTTTGTTGGAAAAACAGGTGATCCTTTAAATCTCCGTGTCAAAAAAATCACCGCCACTTTTCCGTCACCAGCAGCCGATTCGCCAGTGTCTGCACACACACAATTGCACAACACTGATTTAGATGACAGTTTCCGTATAGCCATAATCCATATTCGATCCCCCACCCCAAACATCCACACGTCGTCTCTGGAAGGAGCTTTCATTCATGGCTTGAAAGCTAAACTGAAACTTGCTCTAAACCTGCTTGCTTCCTTACTGTATGGCTTACGGAACTTGCAAGTTCATCACCGCAGTAACAGACGTTCGATATAGGATTCTATCCTGGGCAAGATCAAACCAGTTTTCATTACAAACACCTACTTCTCGAAGATTCCTTCTAATATTGTTCTGCCAATAGTCTCTTGCCACCCGGCTTTGCAACCAAGATGGAATATAGTCTTCGTTTTTGTCCCATCCGAGCTACATGGCCTGCCCATCTTAGTCGTCGCGATTTCATTATTCTTTCAACTTCGGGTGAGTCGTACAGTCCGTGAAGTCTTCTCCGTTTTCTGGTCATCGGCTCCAGTCTTTTCGCAGTCATCTACAATCTTCTTTCCTCTTACCTCTGAATCGTTCTCCTGGCCCTGACAATACATACTTACAGGTTGCGCCCCCCCCCCCCCCTCCCACGTAATGCTGCTGAATCATTAATTTACCCTTTATCTCTTCTAAATAGGTGTTTTGCGCAAGACGTGTTTCCTTATTCTTGGAACTTGGCTAATAGTGTACTCATTCTGAAATCTGTTTACCTCTTTATACAGACTAATTTCTCTCTTATCTGTGTTGTCTCTGGTACGTGAAGAAGTAATCAAATATAGACTTTATAATGATGTCTCGCCCTACCTAGACTCTGCTCAACATGCCTTTCTTCCTGGTACTTCCACTCTCAGGCATTGTCGTGTTTGGTTGATCAGTTGCGAGAGTAGCGAAGTAAGCCAAATATGTAGCAGTAGGGGACGTGAGCGAAGCGAGCAATTTCGGAGAGACTGTTCAAGATGAATGTTTTGCTCTGTGTAACATTTTTATATTGGATGAATAATGATTTTTGTATTAAATACAAAAATGTATTAAATGTAAAGAGTTGCAGACTTCATATCTAAAAATTACTTCCCGTCCCTGTGCGGAAAACCAGAAATAATAAACTGCTTTATTGTACCACGCCTAGGTCAACTATACTGCAGCGTTCCTTATTCTATAGTTTATCAACTGCGTATAATAATTTTATTTTAAATGTTGATATTTTGTATCAGAAAATACTTTTCGTCCAGAAATAAATACAAGTATCTGAGCTATTTTCTCTAGTGTATTATAATCCTTATGTTGTGGTTGTTTGATTTATATACAGATATATATATATATATTATTTGGTGTGTTATGTGTCATTCATAGTTTAATGTTATTTATTTGTAGTAATGTTATTTAGTTTCAGTGTAAAATTGCTGTTTCAGCTGTATCTGAAACTAATAAATAATAAAATGTAAGCGTGACAGACGGGTAAGCAGGAGGATGAGAATGTATGTAAAATTAATACATTATTGTTGGGGTGACATCAGAGATACAAGTGGTTTTCGGAGTTACTGAAGTTTTAATCCAGGTTTCATTTCTTCTGCTAAGTCTCCTTGCCACAGATGGCGTGTGAGTTATTGGTTGTAGGTAGTAGAATATAGATTACAACAACACAGAAGGATAGGTCAAAACTGGTGTGATGTGATTGGATCTGTCTGCTTATATATTTATAAAGGGAACCAAGAAAGTTTTGTCGCTTTTTGTGGAGGTCTGTGTCCGTGAGTTGAATGCGAATGAAGATCAGGCGAAGGTCAGTTGTTGGTGTGGGTCCAACATACTACCTGGTTGTGGCAGTTCAGTTACACCGTGAACGTGCGGAAGGAAAAAGTGAACATGGAACCTCCACAGAGCGTCATAAGGGCATGTATGCTGTACGAGCTCAAACTGTGGTCAAACGTAACTGCAGCGGGGAGGAAGATATGCCAGACCTTCGGTGAGGATGTCGTGACTATGTGGACAGTGCAACGGTGGTTTACCAAGTTTAAGGACGGTGACGAAACACTCGAAGACGCACCACGTGCAGGAAGACCAACACAGGTACCAAATAAAGATCTTCAGGCAGCAATTGAGGCGAACAGTGGCCAGACATGTGAGGAACTGGGACTACAATTCAGTGTGAGTGGAGAAACCATTCGGCAGCACCTCCATCAACTTGGGAAGCACTACAAGTTGGGTCGATGGGTCCCACATGATTTGACTCCGGGCCGGAAGGCAACGCGAGCAGACACCTGTGTTTCTTTGCTATCTCGTCTGAGGAAGGAGCCATTTTTGGACAGGGTGTTGACATGTAATGAGAAGTGGGTCCTGTACGAAGCTCCACGGCGCCGTCATCATTGGTTAACATCCCATGAACCGGTTCCAAAACAGTCGAAACCAACACTGCACCAGAAGAAGGTCCTCCTGTGTGTTTGGTGGACTGCTCGCGGCATCGTGCATCGGGAACTGCTACCAGCTGGTCAGAGCATCAATGCAACTTTGTACTGTCAGCAGTTAAGCCGTGTTCAAGAAAAACTCAAAACTCTGGAGCCAGCACTTCCGTATCGCAAAGGGGTCCTCCTGTTACAGGACAGCGCTAAGCCTCACGTGGCTAGGATGACCCGGGACACCATTCTACACCTTGGATGGGAAACACTATTGCATCCGCCATACTCCCCGGACATTGCACCGTTCGATTTTCACCTGTTCCATTCCTTGGATAATCACCTTAGAGGACGCCAGTTCAAATCCCTAGTAGAGGTGCAAAATGCACTTCGCTTCACGGCCCACCAAGTTCTACTGCGATGGAATCCATGGCCTTCCAGAACATTGGCAGAAGGTCGTAGATGCTGATGGGGACTATTTTTGATCTTCCAGGTACGTCTTAGGTGATATATCGATATTCGAAGGTGGTGGGTGAAAAAGCGACAGAACTTTCTTGCTTACCTTTATAGTTGTTGGCATAATTATATGCTAAAGTTTTAAGTTTAAGTTATTCTAGGTCAAGGTTTTATGTTAGAAGTCAGCCACTTCATTCAATAAGACATCAGACATACCAAAATCAAGTCTGCGATGATTTGACCCTAATAAAATATAAAAATTTGTAGATGAAAATTGTATTGTGGTCCATTGCCACTTCGCTACAAGAGCACTTTTTATAATGAACTTATAACAGTGCAAATAAAAATAACATGAAGCTTCTGCTTGTTCTTGTCTGTATAATGGCTCTATAGGTTTGTAGAAAATTAACCTCCAATCCAATGAAGAACCTTCGTAGAACTTACACTTACTACTCTTGTACCCACTTAGTAATATTGTTGGAACACATTCTTCAATTATACTTTATCACTACAAAGTCAAAGTTGAAATTAGTATGTAGTATCTTTATTTTGCCGTAGATAAAGTTGACTTTTTCTCATAAATGTTTGATAACAATTTTGTAATGAATATATAATCGATATAAAAGTCTTGATATGATTTTGTATTAGTATATAATAAGACGTGAAAAATTGTTCCAACAATCGTGTGAAGTTGGCTCAAAATTAATAGTTTACAAATAATAATAATTTAGAAATATCTAGTTAATAGCTTTAATAGTTAGATTGAGATAAGCAAAGATGGAGTTAGATTTTTTAAAGTGAAGTTATTTTTGGTAACCAGTTGCATTTAGATGTTAATGAAA
>JAGDQP010053754.1:476-13488 GCA_022664845.1 Lepisma saccharinum
AGCCCTCCTCAAATTGCCACTTCCGTGCCACAGTAATTAAGAAATCATTAATCATCCATGGCTAATATGCACTGTAAAAGTTTTGTTTGTTTTTCTTTTTAATGATGACATTGTGATGTGAAGATAAAGTTTCCAAACAGTGAAGAGCAACGCATCCATTTTCACCGCAGCAAATTCCATATAAAGACTGCTTTCAAATTTGAACTAACTGTTACAGAGTGGAATTTGATGTTACTTTTGAGGTCAATGTATCGTTTAAATGAGTGTTATGATTGCGTTCGTCTGAGTTTCTATGTAAAACTAGTTTCTGTTGATTAGAGTCTGATATTTTGGTAATGTCGTTCAGCATTTAAGTAAAATTTGTTATGAACGTTTATGGTTTATGTAAATGGTGTATTGTCTTTCATCATTGCAATAAGAGAAGTTATTTAATAGATATTGAGATTTCAAACAGATTACAGATTTCAAAAAAGAGAGGGGGAAGTGGATGTTACAGAGTGGAATTTGATGTTATTTAAAGATTTGGAGTCAAAGTATCGTTTAAATGGGTGTTATGATTGATTTGGTCTGAGTTTCTATATTAAACTAGTTTTTGTTGATACGAGTCTGACATTTTGGCAATGAGATTCAGCGTTTAAGTAAAATCTGTTACGAACGTCTATGGTTTATGTAAATGGTGTATTGTCCTTTATCATTGCAATAAGAGAAGTTATTTAACAGATGTTGTAGAATCCTTATTGTGTTTATGCAGGGGTGGATTAAGGTTTGTGGCGCCCATTTGCACTCTGACGTACGGCACCCCCAGCACAACACACTTATTTAAATAATGCTTTAAATAATGCAAGTCTACAGAGCCCTCTCCTCTATTTAGGTTTTTAATCTGCTAGAGAATAGGGAGAGAGGAAGCGAATACGATGTGCATACACAGGTGAGCGCTTCAGCAAATGAAATCGGGGCGATTATTGCCATCAAAACTACTCAGATTTTTTTAAAAAATAAAGTGTAAGTGCAATATTAGACTAGTCCTTCATTCTAAAACTTTAAAATAAGCCTATCAAGTCATTCTTGTAAACACGGTTGTTCTCGATAACTGATTTTTTGTTAAATATATTTTTCTTGGGCGCCCTAGACACGTGCCTACTGTGCCTGTTCATTAATCCGCAGCTTTGGAGCTATGTTTTCAGCTCATTTCACAAACTTTACTTGGAGGTATTCTAACACGAAATTTTGATTAAATTTGAATTTAAAAAAAAATGAATAAAGCCCCTCGTACACGATTCAATAAACATAGATCAAATTCTTGAACAAGCAGTTGAATGAGTGCGTACACGATCCAACTGAAATAATCCAAGGGTTCTATCCAAGTAGTGTTGAAAGTGTTTGGATGGTGCTCGCACACGATTCGATAAGTTAAGCGGAAGTGTGAAATGAAAGTGAGGGAGCCAAAGCACATGAGTCGATTTTCTCCTTCTGCGTTGAAAGCGGGCACATGGAGTAAATGTTAAACATGATATGCGTCGCTTGTAATAAAATAAGAACCTGGCTAACGGCTGCGGTTCCGTAGTTGGTGATGCCTCGAACATCGACTTTTTACTGCTTTATTCAAAACTCTTTTTAATTCTTATGAGTTTTTATTTATTTCCGGTTACACGCACTTCTATAAGCATCTAGCGACAACTAACAATCTAAAGTGAAAATTCATATTTTATTATTTCGTTAAATACGCACTCCAGTTGATCAAGATAGCGCCACGTGAAGGAATATTAATCGTGATACTTCGTGTTATGTATGATACGTATTTTCTCACATGAACACACACACAGTATCTCTAGCGAGCGAAGAGGGGTTAGTTAAAGTCAGGTTTGTTTTTTTATTCGCGATGAACATAACTCTCACGGACTCTTCGCCATACGCCGCAAGGATATAGTCCCCACTTCACAGCAATAATTATTCACATCTCATGTTTCCAAGTCACACAAATATATCATTTCTCCTGTAAATTTTGCAAAAAGGCACCACCAGCTTCGGAACTGCACCCACTTTAACTAACCAGTCTTCGCCCAATGGCAATATATCCGCGGTTTTTGTAGCAAATGATGTTATTCATAACACGAAGTGATACCATTTAGTATTCCTCCACGTGGCGTCATATTTGCATGTACTGAGTATATATTTACGTAAATAACGATGAAATGTGGCTATTCGTACTGATTTTGAGTTGCTAGCCATCGGTAGGTGATTATCAAAGTGCCTGTATGAAATATTTGTAAGTGGTATAAAGCTAACATACGGCAAAATATGGCACAATTGCTGGCTGCCATATAACCTGCATCGCAGCCAGTACCAACGCTTTTTCTACAAGTTCTTCATGCACCAAAAATAAGAAATTGGCACAAAAAAATTCTATTATAGTCCTCTTGAAATTACCTCGTGTACACGAAAGTGATTGGAAAATTTCTTTGAGATTGTTGGTGGGCGAGGGAAAAAGTACGTTCGCGGAGAATACATACACAAAGTTACTTGGATAGATGGATAAACTTTACTTTATGGCCCGGAAATTCCGCCAACTATTGAGCCATACGTACGCTCTATACAATTTATTGTCTTTCAAATAAACATCGCAGATACTTCTATAAACACCTAGCGATAGTGGGCAATACTAAAAGTATTACGGAAAGCATGTGTCATTACTATTTCGCTAAATATACACTCAAGTTGATCAAAATTATAAAACATGGCGGGATAGATTTATTTGCGTTCATTAGACCAGGTACATGCAGATTGTAGGGATGGGGAGGAATATTAATGGCGTGACGTCGTGTTATGAATGACACATGATTTGCTACAAAAATCATGGCCACAATGTTGAATAGGCAAAGGCGGGTTAAGGAAGGTTAGATTTTTTTATTATATGCGATGCACGGTTTAATGTGCTTGCTCACCAACGTGGAAGCAGCCAAGTAGTTCCAAGTACTTTTCGCTACTTCACTCTCATGTAATACTTCCATGTCTCGAAACTTCGTTATATTTTAAGCTACAACACTTCCACACACGTTGGAAATGATTACATTTTTTGTGCCGTAAATTAAAGTGTACCCAGATACTTCTATGTTTAGCAGCTTTGAACTTCCTACATACAGTAAATTAGAACTCGACCTTTCCACATAAATTATGAACAACTAAATGGCACTTTAAATATTAATATCCTACTACTTCTAAATACAATTATACTTTATTAGGAACTATAGTAGGCCTTCTATATCAATTTCTGTTGTAATAGTGATTGTACAAAAACTACAGAAGAAACAGAAACTTCCGGAATGCTCAAATTTAAAATGTTGACATGGAGCAGGTTTATTGTGTAAAGCCCTTGTTTTTATGATGCGAAATAAACATATGCTCAGAAAATTAAAAATCTCTACAAGAAATTACATCGCATCTTGTTGAGGTAAAGTATACCTGATGTTTCTTCTGTAATTATTGTGCAATCACTATTGCAACAGAAATTGATATAGAGGTCCTACTATAATACCATATAAAGTTTGTATTGTATTTAGAAGAAGTAGCATATTAATATTTAAAGTGCCATTGAGTTTTTCATAATGTATGTAGAAATGTCGAGTTTTTATTTACTGTATGTAGGAAGTTCAAAGCTGCTAAACATAGAAGTATCTGGGCACACTTTACTTTACGTCACGAAAAAATGTAATCTTTTCCAACGTATGTGGAAGTGTTGTAACTTAAAATATAACAAAGTTCCGAGTCATGGAAGTATTAAATTAGAGTCAAGTAGCGAAAAGTACATGGAACAATTTGATTGCTTCCACAGTTGGTGCGCGAGCACATTAAACCGTACATCGCATATAACAAAACAAATCTAACCTTCTTTAACCCGCCTTTGCCTATTCAACATTGTGGCCATGATTTTTGTAGCAAATCATGTGTCATTCATAACACGACGTCACGCCATTAATATTCCTCCCCATCCCTACAATCTGCATGTACCTGGTCTAATGAACGCAAATAAATCTATCCCGCCATGTTTTATAATTTTGATCAACTTGAGTGTATATTTAGCGAAATAATAATGACACATGCTTTCCGTAATACTTTTAGTATTGCCCACTATCGCTAGGTGTTTATAGAAGTATGTGCGATGTTTATTTGAAAGACAATAAATTGTATAGAGCGTACGTATGCTCAATAGCTGGCGGAATTTCCCGGTCCTAAAGTAAAGTTTCTCCATCTATTTAAGTAACTTTGTGTACGTATTCGCCGTACGCTTTTCCCTAACCCATCAAAAATCTCAAAGAAATGTTCATGCACCAAAAATAAATAATTGGCACAAAACAAATATTTCTATTATAATCCTCTTGAAATGACCTCAGACAAGAAAGTGATTGGAAAAACTTCTAGAAAAAGCATTGGTACTGGCTGCGGTGCAGGTTATATGGCAACCAGCTATTTTGCCGTATGTTCACTTTATACCACTTTATTCTGTTACAAATATTTCATAATCGCCTACCGATGGATAGCAACTCAAAATGTGTTACGAATAGCCATATTTCATAATTATTTACGTAAATATGTACTCAGTACATGTAAATATATGACGCCATGTGTAGGAGTACTAAATGGTATCCCTTTGTATACTTTGCTGCGAAGACCACGGATATATTGTCGTTGGGTGAAGACTGGTTAGTTAAAGTGTGTGCAGTTTCGAAGGTTTTGGTGCCTTTTTGCTAAATTTACAGGAAAATGATATATTTGTGTGGCTTGGAAACATGAGATTGGCGTTAAAAGATGTGAATAATTACTGCTGTGAAGTGGGAACTATATCCTTGCTGCTTAAGGCGAAGAGTGATGTTCATCGCGTATAATTTGAAAAAATACCGAACTTGACTTTAACTAACCCCTCTTCGCTCACTTGATATGCTTCCCGTGTACTTGTGGCAAAATACGTGGCATCCGAAGTGTCCCAATTAGTATTCCTCCACATGACGCCAACTTGATCAACTGTAGTGAGTATTTAACGAATAATAATTAAATATGGATTTTCACTTTGGACTGTTCGTTGTCACCAGATGTTTATAGAAGTGCCTGTAACCGGAAATAAATTAAAACTTATAAGAATTGGAAAGAGTTTTGAATAAAGCAATAAAAAAGTCGATGTTCGAGGCAACACCAACTACGGAACCGCAGCCGTTAAAGTCAGGTTATTATTTTTTACTACACGCGATGTACATCATATTTAACATTCATACCATGTGCTTGTTTTCAACACAGAGGGAGCAATTTGGCTCTTGTACCTTTGGCTCCTTCACTTTCATTGCACACTTCCGCTTAACTTATCGAATCGTGTACAAGCACCATCCAATCACTTTCAACACTACTTGGATACAACCCTTGGATTATTTCAGTTGGATCGTGTACGCACTCATCAAACTGCCCTTGCCCTTTTAAGCGGGTAAGAAACCTTCGTTATTTACAGTAATTAGGCACTTTAGACAAGTAGCGCAGCGCAAATTTTACAAGAGACACCTTCCTTTATTTACCCACGAAGTCCATTTCTCCTGTAAATTTTCCATTTCTTGGCGACGTAAAACTATAACAGCAGGAACACTGAAAATCCGAACGAAAAATATCAAGTGCTTGTCTAGCGACGTAAAACTATAACTGCACGGGAATTATAGTAGGCCCTCTATATAAATTTCTATTGCAATAGTGATTGTGCAAAATCTACAGAAGAAACATCAGGTACACTTTACCTCAGCATGATGCCATGTATTTTCTTGTAGAGATTATTACTTTATTTTAGTTTTCTGATCATAACTTTATTTCGCATCATAAAAGCAAGAGCTTTACACAATGTAACCCTGCGCCATATCGACATTTAAAGTTTTAAGCCCCTCGTACACGATTCAATAAACATTGAATAAAATTCTTGAACAAGCAGTTGGATGAGTGCGTACACGACCCAACTGGAATAATCAAAGGGTTGTATCCAAGTAATGTTGAAAGTGCTTGGATGGTGCTCGTACACGATTCGATAAGTTAAGCGGAAGTATGAAGGAGCCAAAAGCACATGAGTCGATTTGCTCTTTCTGCGTTGAAAGCGGTAACATGGAGTGAATGTTAAACATGATATGCGTCGCTTTTAATAAAATAATAACCTGATTAACGGCTGCGATTCCGTAGTTGGTGATGCCTCGAACATCGACTCTTTATTGCTTTCTTCAAAACTCTTTTCAATCCTTATAAATTTATATTTATTTCCGGTTACACGCACTTCTATAAACAACTAACGACAACTAATAATCCAAAGTGAAAATGTATATTTTATTATTATTTCGTTACATACGCACTCCAGTTGATCAAGATAGCGCCATGTGGAGGCATACTAATCGTGACACTTCGTGTCGGAATAGATTTATTTGCGTTCATTACTACATGCAGATTGTAGGGATGCGGCGGAATAATAATAGCACTGCGTCGTATTATGAATGACATTATTTGCTACAAAAATCATGGCCACAATGTTGAATACGCAAAGGCGGGTTAAAGAAGGTTAGATTTTTTATTATATGTGATGCATAGTTTAATGTGCTCTCTCACCAACGTGGAAGCAGCCAAGTAGTTCCAAGTACTTTTCGCTATGTCATGCGCGGTTTAATGCGCTCGCTCACCAACGTGGAAGCAGCCAAGTAGTTCCAAGTACTTTTCGCTATTTCACTCTAATTTAATACTTCCATGACTCGAAACTTTGTTATATATTAAGTTACAACACGTTCACATACGTTGGAAAAGATTACATTGTTTTCTGCCCTATAGTAAAGTGTACCCAGATACTTCTATGTTTAGCAGCTTTGAACTTCCTACATACAGTAAATAAACACTCGACCTTTCCACATAGATTATGAGCAACTCAGTGGCACTTTCAATATTAATATCCTACTGCTTCTAAATACAATACGAACTTTATTAGGAATTATAGTAAACCCTCTGTATCAATTTCAGTTGCAATAGTGATTGTACAAAAACTACAGAAGAAACATCAGGTACACTTTACCTCAGCAAGATGCGATGGAATTTCTTGTAGCGATACTTTATTTATTTTATTTTGATTTTCTGATAATATCTTTATTTCGCATCATAAAAACAAGGCTTTAAAAATTCTCTGCTCCATGTTAACATCTTAATTTTTATCATTTCGGAAGCACTTTTGTCACGTGTTCAAGTCACCAGCGATGTGATTGGTAGATCACTGCGTTGAATTCGATAAAAATAGGACAGGTTCTAAATAGGACGAATTGGATGAGAAGACTTGAATTCAAGAGATTTCCTGTGTGGAGTCTGACTCGTGACGCCATTTTCATCCAATTGCTTGTTCAACGCTCTTGTTCAAGCTTTATTGAATCGTGTACGAGGGGCTGCGTTCCGGAAGCAAAATAGTCACGTGTTGAAGTCACCAGCGATGTGATTGGTAGATTGCTGCGTTGAATTCAAGAAAAATATTAAAGGTTCTAAATAGGATGTTTTGGATGAGAAGCCTTGAATTCAAGAGATTTCCTGCGTGTAGTCAATGGTTCGTGACGTCATTTTTATCAAATTTCTTGTTCAACGACTTGTTCAAGCTTTATCGAATGGTGTACGAGGGCCTTTAGAGAAACTTCTGTCGAAATATAAAATCTTGATATAAATTGATGGCATGGAGACAATTAAAAGTGTTTTTCTATGCTTTTCATTATGCCGTCAATATGTTAATTCGAGAATTTAAAGAGAAGGATTACTGTTCTAATTTTTCTCATAGATTAAAGGAAATGTCAGTAGTATTCATTATATTTCATGCACTCTGAGGAATTGTTTTTCGTTATGCAGCTTTCGATGATCACTGGAAGTTTTGGTTACTCTTTATGTTGAGCTATACAATATTTTATAAGCACTGACAAATTATCTGTGTATGTTTGTATTCTTTAACGATAATACCAAACCTTCACGTGTAAATTAAATGTGATTACAATTCAATAATCAGATTTATAGGGTGACCGTATCAGTGTTTGACCAAATAAGGAAAATTTCAACTCTAAGCAAGAATTGACGTTTATATAATAGAAACAATATGCAAAACAAACCCTAAGACCATGCAGAATAAGTCAAAGAAAAAGCAGCTCGCATTTATTTCATTTAACACAACAACATACAAATTTATTGCTGAAGGTGTAGTTGCACAAGTAGTTGACCAGTTGTAGTAACCAATTGTGAACTACGGTTTTTGCAGTGTAGATAATTGATTCTGTTTAGTGTAGGTTGTTCCTTGAACAACGAAGGAATGCAATAATTAATTATTTCACTGTACCTTCTACTCGATATGCACGGGTATCTTGTATTACTTATACTTCTGTCCTCTTATTGTGTGCTGTGCTCTCTTCCAGATGCCTTTACACTTTTTATTTGATTTTGAGGGTACTTAATTTCCTGATTGCACACCATTTGACGACTACACTATTAAACCTTATGGAAGTATAAAACGTACTGTGTTTACTACTATATCCAATATAAACTATTATTATTATTGTGTGTCTCCCTTATTAGTCAACCACTGGTGACTGGTCCATTACTGGTACGGGCACCATGTAGCTTTACATGTCATAGACTAGGTGAATGAGAGACTAAATTGTAACAAATCTTTTCGAAATGAACACTGGCACATATTTAAAACTTTACGCTTTCTGAATCTTAGAAGCACTGTTATAAACATATGTATCCAGTATGTCAGTATGTTTACATGGTTCAACGGGTAAATTGTAATTTATGGAAGTCAAGAAATGTAAAAATTACAGCTATGGAGCTATTTAGATTTCCTTGCGCTAGTTCGACATGATGTCTAATATAATTTGTATGCTTTTGAAACTTGAAATATCTTCAGTAGTGACAACAGACGGATTAATAGTGCTTTGCATATTTTAATCATTCTTGTTTTTCACAAATTTACTCCCGGACTTGACAGCTCGCTAATTTAAAAAAAATGAGCTTAACTCTTGCTTCTCGCCCCTTTCCCTGGCTAGGAACACAAATATGTATAACGGAATGCCACGAGGGTGTTGCATCGTGGACGAAGAAAAATATATAGAAAAAAATAATTAGTTTTGAAAAAAGAATTAAAAATTAGTTGGCTTTTTTCTTCACGACCCTTTACCAGACAACACAACTGGAGATAATGAAGTCATTGCCTAGGGGCCAACGCCAATTTAGTTGAAGAAAAGAAGCAGAAAGGGTAGAGATGAATATTTTTTTGAAAACGAAATAAAAAAAATGAAATTATTATTGTTGATCATTGATATCAATGCAAGAAACTTGAAGTACTCGTCAATATTTGAAAGTGTAGGTACCTCTTATTAGTTTTTTGTTAGTACAAGGAAACGGAGTATATATGAAAATTAATATAACATTATATGAATAATAATAATTGATGAATAAAATTGCATATTACAATGGCATTAATGAACAAAATTATTTGATTAAACGACATTCTAGGACTAAAGCTCATGCGCATGGGAAACGAATGAAAGGAAAATGCGCAAGAAAATTGCGTGCAGTAATCCAATGAGTTTGTTTTTATGGTGAACATACATGATTGGTTGAAGGGTTATATTGTAATAGCAGTTAAAGTGAAAGGAACTCAGTTTGTGAGAAGATAGCCATGGCATCATTTGCAGAGATTGACGAGAGTGCCTTAGTTACAGCGGCAGGGGAAATCGAGACCTCTGTGAAACCTACTATTTCATCGTGTAAGTGTACTTCCCGATGGATCGACGAAGCATGCATTTGGCGTGCTATTAACAATTGGACTCCCGGCAACCATCTTATATGCTGGGGATGTTTTAAGGGAAAAGATAGTCAACGTGATCATGCTTGCATGGGTATGGATGGATTTTCGTTTATTCCAATTCCCTGGGAGGAAACAATCATCGTTAAACAACAAAGCAGCAGATATTTTGAAGAATCCGGAAACTCAACAGAAGTTGTTTCCTGTGTACTTGGAATCTCATTCTGATGGTGTGAACTTTGCAAAAAATTTGGATTGGGCATTACAGCACTTGATGAAAACTTGCGTTTGGAAGTTGAAGGAAGCATTGCTGGAAAAAGATTGCCACTCGTCGCCATATTGCTAAGAGACAGTGTTTGTGAAGTGACATTGAACTGTGTAGTGGACATTATATTCATAGGAACTATAATTATTGGACTTATATTTATTGGAACTGTGTAGTGGACCATCCTATTTACTGGAACTGTGTAGTGGACATTGTGTTTTCTTTAGTGGCTATTATGGCTCAGTGTACATACTGTATTGGTGAACATATTTTGGACAAGTGTGTGTTGAACACCGTAAGTACTTATTTACAAAATAATCCTATTGAATGCGCTGAGTGTAATTTACATCAACCCCATAATTGCATGTACGTTTGGAATACCGGATTTGTTATTGCAAACTATATTCAAAGTCATTTGAACGATCCAGAACTTTTCAAAGACTATTATGAACTTTTTGTACAGCAGGGTCATTCACATATTTTGAAAATTACCTTGTTTAATGTTATTTGTCAATTTATTCGAGACCCTGAATGCATTGCACAAGTAATACCTGTAATTGTAAAACAAAACAAAACTCTGCCTAGTTCACGCGTACTTAGTGCAAGACAGTACATCATTGACTTTCAAGGGTTTAAGATTTCCCCTAAGGAATACATTATTAGAGAATTTTGTTTAGTTGCATGTGATGCCACCTTGATATTTCATAGTCTTTTGAAACTACCTTGCGAACGTTGTGATTTAGCTGCTGCATATCAAACACAAGTAGATTGGCTCACACATCATTTGCATGGGTTACAGTGGAATAAGGCCAATGGATATACTGTATCCCACATTCGCCATATATTGTCACAATGTTGTGATATGGGATCCATCTTTTATTGTAAGGGTCATGAAAAGATGGTGTTATTGGAAAAAGTATTTCAACTGAAAAATATTGTAAATTTAGAAGACCAAGGATGTCCTGCCTTACGTGCACTGAATTTCAAAGTGGACATTTAAAAATGTACGTATCATGAACCGGTGAAAGAATATGCATGTGCTTTGCGGAATTGCATACAGTTACAATACTGGCTAAAACTTCAAACATTAAAAGTCGTTGACGGAATATCCACAATGAAATTGTAACTTGAAAAGATAATAAATCTATTGTACCAGAATGTGTATTTTTTTATTTCATGAAATGAAATTCAAACGATTAAGAGGTAAAAGGTTTTTATTACATCTAAACTTCTCTACTACATGGATTATACAATTGTTTAATAAGTTACATATGATAAATATTTTTAAAAAACTATTTACATTTTTTGTTTGCTTTCAACATTTTGTTGACCAAGTTCAGTACCAGTTGATCATTTCGTTGTAAGTTGGTTTTTGAAAATTTTGAAAAGATATTTACATTTCTAATTTTATAATAAATATATATGATACAGAATAAACCACATAGAACGGAATTGTCAGCTTGGTATTGAACTTTATTTACATGATAAATTGAAGAATTACGTTGAAGAAATTTACTATTGGTTTTGGTGGATTGCGGCCGAGACTATCAAAATAAAAGGCGCGACGATTTTTATTAATGTAGATACATGTCCAGTGTGATATGACGGACTTAAATTAATGATTATTGCAGCAGGTGCCTTCACTATTACAGGTAAGTGATTTAATGCATATTTGCCAGTCAATATGGAACTTGTAACACAGTCATGCAACACAACACTTAACATTTGATCGCTCCACATAGTCACTTTGAATTACAGTCTACATCATCATATTCAAGTACACTGGAACTTGGAGTAAGGGGGGTTGGATTATATATGCTTTTTGGTTCATGACTTACATATCGTGACAAATCATGGTAGGTAAGAAATTTACTATAACATTGCGCTTCATAAAATGCACATCGGAACGTATGGAACTGATGTTGGCAATGACCACAATGACTTGCAGGAAAAAGTAATTTATTTGATTTTGGACAGTTCAAATCTTCTAGATTTAATACACTTCGTCCCAGGAGTCGTTCCAAAAACTGTTGTCTGTGGCGACCATGGACGTAGAGAACATCAATATGTTTTGTATAGTTTACAAGGACTTGCAAATTGTCGTATGCTACGTCGCCTTCTGACCATTGTAATCCATAGATGTTTGTGGACAGGTACTCGTTGTCCAATTGAAGTGTTAGTGGTAAGTCTTCACTGCTAAAGGGTTGTTTAAAAATCCAAGTACGTGCGGTATTGAGATCAGGATTGACAACAGCCAACTCCTTGACGATAAGGTCATCGTCACCAGCTTGATCAAACGCTAAAAAGTGGATGATTGCCCTCATACTGTTGTTATTACACTGATGTAAACAGGAATTTACTTTCACCTTATATACATATTTTGAGACAGAATGCTAACTACTTAAATAATAATAATAATAATAACGACACAAAATTTATGGTATTCAACGCCGAATTGATCAATTATACCATATTATCCGTATAAACGTTTCGGTCTTTATCTATCTGAATTAATGAATCAAATTGTGCATACACCACACAATGGAATGTTCAAGATTTTGGCTGAACCCCATTTCAATATTTACAGGTGAATCTTTGACGACATCCCATGTTGAATCGTCTAATGTATTAGTAGGCGACAAAATAAAAGCATACAGCGTATAGCCATTAGGATATTCTTCAGGTGAAATTGTATGCCCTGCATTTTGTTGAAATATACCAGTTCCGGAAATTAAAGTATGGTAACTCGGAATAAACAAATTGTTTGCAAAATAAGGAGTCAAGGGAGTAGGTGGATAAAAATTAGAACCAACCTGCACTTGAAGTTTATTGGGATTAAAATGTTGAAATTGGAAAGGATTTTCATTGTATCGTCAATTAAAGGCAGTATTTGAAACAAAACCAATAACAAGACCTTTAGG
>JAGDQP010053755.1:0-13488 GCA_022664845.1 Lepisma saccharinum
TACAAATGATAAATGCCATAGGTGTATTGAATATGAAGTATATAATGAAGTGAATGGAATTTAGGTAGTGTAGTAGTAGTATAAGAAATAGCAGACTTAAAGTAAACATTTTACTTACTAAGATAGAACTGATATCTTTTAGTAAACATGTAACTATTGATATTTTACATAGCACATGTGTTATTGACTTTGCATACAAAGGAGACTTCGCCATCTTTTAGAGTGTATTCTGCTGTCATCACATTAATTTGTTTAATAATTAGCTGGAAAGAATATATTAAAATAAGCCATTTACAATTTTAACACTTGATTTAACATAAAACTAGCATTTTCATCATCTTGTGTAACTATAAAGAATGTTTATGAAAAGCCCTAAGGCTAGTTGATATTTTCATTACTATAATTTATGAAGTGTTAGGAAAATCCAACTAGTTAATAATTTTTACATATCGCAGAAATGTTCGAATTTCACACATTGTAGAGATGATTGAATATTAACATTCTTTGCTACAGGTGAATCATGAAGAATGGTGTTTATCTATTTGTATCATTACTTGTAATTATGAATAAATAAATAAATACTGAGAATTTTTCGGATATAGAAATGAAACTAATACTTCGTAGAAACAACAATTTTTCATTATACAATTTCATAAATATATTATTATCACATATTTTTAACCATTAATAAGAGAAAATAAAATAAACCATTCCAAATTTCTATCAAGTAATATACCACTATCAATTTTATAACTTTAGAAAGCTGATTTGATTTATTTAACAAGCAAATTTAGGACTTATTTCTACAAAAAGTTTAGTTAAGAAAAAAATTATATATTTTTTTGTTTTAATCAGTTTAAAATGTTTTGTCTTTTCAACATAAATTGACAAACGTATTTTAGATTTTATTTTACAAAAATGTTTCGTTTTACAATTTATTTTGTATTCAAAATTGTTTTACAAAAAGACGTTTTTCTTCAAAAAATATATCAAAAATAGTTTTATAAAAATGTATTACTTTGTATCTACAAAAAGTGATTTATTTTCAGAAAATTTCTAAAAATGTTTTCTGTTTGCAAAAATAAATTATTTATAAAAGTTTTCATTTGATTACTTTATTAAAAAGTTTTTAGTCTTATTTTACAAAAAGTTTTTAGTCTTTTCTTTTTCGAAATAATTTAGGAAAGGGTTTTATTATTTAAAAGTTCAATTTCATAAAATTTTTGAAAAAGTTTTTCAATAGTTTTACTTTTAAAAAAATAGTTTACAAAATTCTTTTATATTGATACGCATGTTTCCTATATTAAAATTTTCGTAATGAAATGAAATTATATCTTAACATTAGTTACTACAATAACCATACAGAGGAGTAGAATAATCTTGATTGTTTGAGGGATTAAGCTTCCTTTCCTTATTAATAACTTCTTTATCCGTTCTCAATTGTGCTTTGCAAATGATTTTATAGCCTGGTATACGTAAGTTATTATTCGGATTTAAAATTTGGCAACTGTTATTCTTATAAGTGACTAAATTGTAAAAATGATTAAATGTTATTACTTATCTTGCACGATAATTTAAAGTTGTACAACGAATTATATAAATATGATCCATTTCACTATAACTAGATTCTTTATAGCATTACTATATTTTTTTGCACCCAGACCAATAAAGATTTGCATTTCCCATCCGTTTTTTATTTCATTATTTAAAGTTCAATTTAATTCCCGGTTTGTAATAATAATAATTCATATTGTTTCTAAACATAAATAACCGAATCTGTATCACAATAAATTAAACGTTCTATACCTACAGTGTCTAATAATTCATATAATCGAACCATAGAACATGAGAATATGAAAGCTGTTACTTCAACATTAGTAATGGCATAAGGCGAATTATCATTTTCTAAGTCCTTAAAGGTTACTTGTAATTTCCTTTTTAAAAGAACAGCTACATGTTACAATTCTAAGTGAGGTGATATTCAAATTTCTAAGAAGCTTTTCGAATTAGGGAAAACGCGAGTTAGTTGAATATCAGTTCTTTGCCAATAGTTACCAAATAATGAATTGAGAAATATATTTCATTCCTTGGTTATAATGAATCTTGTCATACTCAAGATGTATACCTTTATTCCTTTATAATCACTAATATAATTTTTCTTTCCCTCTTTTCTCGTACAACTGTCTGGAAAACGAGTAGCTTTTGCTTCGTTTTGAGAAAAGTATTCTCATATGGTAACCCTCAGTCATCTCTATTTCCCAAATTTCATATGTATTAAGTATAACATATCCTTTCTTTAACGCTATATGAAGTTCTGGAGTACAATATATTCTCTTGTTTGCACGTATTTCATCATTATGTGTACAGTTGTCATTATTTTTTTCATTCCTAGAAGAACTTAATTAACCTAAAATGAGACGATTATTTGTATTATATGGTAAAACAGGTAGAGCAAGATCCTTAGGTAGAAGTACCTTACAAGGAACTAATCCATGGACATTACCAGGATTAGGCATCCTTTTTCCCTTATGAAATTTAATTTTACCTGTCAGCATAGGTTTCGTAGAAATAACCCAAGGATAAAGCGAGATGTGCTAAATACTCGTTATCACTTTATTCGTATAAGGCACTAAAGCATTCAGTTCGATCTCCTTTAAATGCGTCTTTAGGACGCAAGGAATCTTCCATTTCAGAACATTCATTTCTTATGAAACTTTGAATTTCAGGCGGGGATTCGATTTGCTTCTTCTCTTCACATTACCAAACTTAAATTTTACAACTGAATTCCAGAATTTCCTGTCTTACTAATGTTGCTTTGTATCGATCAATGAGGGTATGTCCTTCATCATCAATAGGATAATGCCGATGTTGCGTGATACGGTAAATCCATGCCAGTAACAACTATAAAATTCCTAAGCAGTGGAACTTTTGTTATCATATCCACCCAGTTTAAAAAGTTTAATCTGAACTTCTCCTTTTTCTGCAGTTTTCAATTTAATGTAATTTTATAATTGATATGGTATCTAAGATAGGTATATGATAACGAGGAGGATAATATGATGATATAGGGTAGGCTAGGAAACGAATTTTAATTGAAATAAGGAATTTTTGTTGAAAATGAGGATTTTATTTATTATTTTTCGGTTTAATATCTGATTTATTGCAATGGATTGCTGTTATTTATATTTTAATCGATTTTCGAGAATGGTTTATTTAATTTATCGAAATGTTGTATATATGTTGTTGTAACTTTTATATATGTTAAAACGTCATAAAAGAACAGTTGAGCAAACAAATTTTAGAAGTTTTTGAACATTTTTTATATTTTAGAGGAAGGATACCATTACAGTATGTAAACTGGAAATTTTTGGGAAAAGATACGAGAAATGAAGTAAAAAGAATATGTAAGTATATTGAAGAGAATCAATATATTGTTATGTAAAATTGGTTTAAATAGAAAGTATGGTTTATGTCAAGAAATTGAAGAATTTCATGATTGAAGAGAACAATTTCTAGGAAGCTATGTATCTAGGAATGGGAAGACATGTATTTTGGATATGTCTATAGCTTGTTGGGATGATTTAATAAATTCATCTTAGCATTCTACCTACATTTTGATTTGTTAACTTCTACAATTCCGGGAAGGATTGAACTGGAGAGCTTTAACTGTATTAGTCTGGTCAAAACTACGAATTGTCCTGATAAATAGTAGTCTTCACTGTGGTTGTTTAAGGCGCTGATTTTGAGCAGTGTCCGGGATAATTGAATAATGAGATTGGTTCTACATATTCATTGATCCACATCCAAGTCGAAAGAGGATCCACGAAGAAAGCAACACTGATATGTAAAAGTATAGCCTGAGCAACGTGTCTACAAAGTAATAGTCTTTTATACTGCGACCACAATATAATTATACACATTTTACACGACTATCAGGAAATGCTTTTGGATAAGTTATATATATGATTAGTAAAGATAATTTTGTGTTTCATACTGCTTATATTTCAACAATTATTATGTCGTTTTACTTTGCTGGTCACCTAAGGGAGGAATGATTCGAATTATATTTTTATGATAATGGGAATGAAAGGATTTCATTGCACAATTTTCATTGCATCTTCCAACACAATTTTCTAATTATACTTCGGCATTCGATGAAGTCTTTCTAGCTCATGGTAGAATATATCTCTGTCGTTATCAGTAGCCACTTCGGTCATAGCATAGACGCTTAATAAAACAGTGTTGACCCATCGAGTACGTATCGTAACGTACGATAGTCTTTCGTTTACGAAGTCTATAATTTGAACCGCCTGAAAGATACTGTTCAAAATGAGGAATCCTGTTCCGAAATCGTAAGACTGTCTTCCACCGTAGTAGAAAGTGTACTTGTCTACTATCTTGTCCCTCCCTTGATGCTATCTTGTCCCTCCCACCAAACTTCTTGTATCGCTAATATATCTAGCTCGTACTTCTTAGTCTCGCGTACCGTCACCTAAAGAGCGCCAGTTTGGTATAATGTTCGTACGTTCCACGTTCCTATTCTAAGGTATTTCTTAATCGTGTTCTAGAAGCTCCTGAAGCAGTCCCTACCCGGAAATCCGAATAAGGGAAGTATAGCTGAATAATGTTTTGTCCTTGTCGAATAATATGTGGTATCAAATTGCTCTTTTCCACGAGAGATCGTGCTACTAATAATGTATCAAACGAGATCCGTTATCTGAAAGTCCTACCACCTTCGATACTTAGGAGCCTGCTCTAAAACATGAATTTCAAAATTTGCACATTAAAAATTACAAAGTCCCTCTTCCCTTCAGCATTACCACAAACACTACAACTATAATTTTTATCCGTAACCTTACATTTATGACAACGGTGAGATGCACAAATTTAATTTCGTACATGTTCACATTCCCCATTTTCATCTGTATCTGCTAGCATCGTCTCTACATTAAAGATGATTTATAGGAAATCATCAATTCGTTTTAACTTTGTTGGTTTAACAGAACAGGAATGAGTTTCATCAGCATTAATGTTACATAGCTTACAATAATGTTCACCACAAACATGTTTGGTTTTTCTATTACGTTTATCAATCTTCATACCACATTGAGAACAAAGTTGTACGTAATAACATACATGATTCCATTTGGCTCTAGACTTGTATTGATCATAAAAGGTTTGATTGGGAAAGGTGCGATTACAATAGTCACATTTCATACCATTTCCATTAATTCTATCAATATTATTATTATACTCTTCATAGTGAGTACATAAATATTTACATTTATGATATTGAAATTTTTCATATCGCATAAGAAAATGATAATAATACCCTTTACTTTCTGAAAATGCTGTGACACTTCCTTCATATCTTAGAAAATATTTTCTTATGATGGTCCTGAATAACATATTGTATACTTAAGCCTCATCTAATCACGGACATATACAATAATTTGATACTCATCACCATAATATTTCTGAAACAGATCTACATCTTCAAAGCTTTCACCACGTTTACTCATTAAATCTACTTCAGCATAATAACATAATTTCGCAGCAGCACAAGCCCAATGCTTAGAATGTGTTTTCATATAATTTTTATTTTTAAATTCTTTATCCACTTGTAGTCTTTCCAAAACCAAAGTCCGGGCGTGACAATCAGGAACATTTTCAACTAGAATGATATGTTTTTGAAGATATTTTTCTAAAGGAAGATATTTATCATTAGCATAAGCTCCCTGACCACAAATAGGATCCAAAATGTGAACTTTTACTGCAACCTTTTCACCTAAGAAAACATCATCATCAGAATTAAAAATATTTTCAATTCCAAGAGGAATATACTCTACATTACGATGTGCACAAAATCGTCATGGAATATAAATTTTCTTTCCTTCCTTATTATTTGAACACTCAATCATAAATCTACCTTGTATTCGTGATCAACATTTCTAAGTAAATGCTGTATGATAAACCGAAACATGTTCTTTTACATATTCCTCTGGGTTAGTAACTGTCTTTGCCATGGAATTAATGGTAATTTCACGTATCTCAAAACCAAAGTTTGTATCTTTTTTACGTTTACATATAATTTTCAAAATCAATATTTTCACCAGCACCATAAATCGAAGTGATATATTCACCATTCGTCCTCTGTGATAAATAAATATCGATATGGTGAAAATTCTCTCATTGATTTCTCGTATCTGTTAAACGCTCCTAAACGTCAGAATATTTTTGGATTATATCCGAAAATTGAGTTTTATGATATCAAAATCCGAAAAGAGGCAGAAGCAATTACTACGTAGCACAAGGAATGTGATTTTCAAAAGTTAACTTTTGAAAACGAAATTTTAATGTGTTTTTAAAATGATGTTTTAATTTTAAAACAATCATTAAATCGATTTTCAAACTTTATTGAAGAACAAACGAGTGGTACATAGTGTTTCCTAGAGATATCAACTATTGCTGATGTCAATGAAATAATTTCGTTCACATTATCATATCATAATCATTCCTATCATGAAAGAAAATATCATTCCAATCATTCTTCCCTTAGTTTTCGAACATCGTGACCAGCAAAGTAAAACGTCAAAAAACAATGGTTGAAATATATGGGTTATTAAAAAAGCATTAAATTGCAAACTGCAGAAAATTGTGCTGAAGTTCAGTTTGATTATTTTAAACTGGCTGAATATGATAACAAAAATGGTACTGCATACGAATTTTATGGTTGTTACTGGCACGAACATATCTGTATTACGCAACATCGGCATTATCCTATTAATGATGAAGGATATACCTTACAGCATCGATACAAGGCAGCATTAGTAAGACAGGAATTTCATAAATTCAGTTGTAAAATTAAAATTGTATCAATTTGGAAATGTGAAGGGAACAAACAATTCAAATCCTCGCCTGAAATTCAAAGTTTCATTAGAAATAAAGGTTCAGAAATGGAAGATCCCTTGCGTCCTAAGGCGCATTTAATGGAGGTCGAACTGAATGTAGTGATGAATAGTATTTAGCATACCTCGCTTTATCCTTGGGTTATTTCTACGAAACATGCTGACAGGTAAAACAAATTTCATAAGGAAAAATGCAAGCCTAATCCTGCTAATATCCATGGATTAGTTCATTGTAAGGTACTTCTTCCTAAGGATCTTGCTCTACCTGTTTTACTATATAATACAAATAATCGTCTCATTTTAGGTGGATGCAGTTCTTCTAGGAATGAAATAAATAATGAGAATGCAGGTCTTGTAGGAATGGAACGAATTATGACAACTGCACATATAATGATGAAAAACGTGCAAAGAAGGGAATATATTGTACTCCAGAACTTCATATAGCGGTAAAGAAAGGATATATTATAATTAAAACATATGACATTTGGGAAATAGAGATGACTGAGGGACTTTTACACCATATGAGAATACTTTTCTCAAAACGAAGCAAGAAGTTACTCGCTTTTCAGACAGTTGTACGAGAGAAGAGGGGAAGAGAAATTATATTCGTGATTATGCAAAGAATAAAGGTATACGTCTTGAGTATGACAAGATTCAGTGTAACCAAGGAATGAGGTATATCCCTAATATAATTCTCAATTCATTTCTTGGTACATAGGGGCAAAGAACTGATCTCCCCCTATTTACTGAACTGATCTAACCTTTAAGGGCTTAGAAAATGAAATTTCGCCTTATGCCTTTACTAATGTTGAAGTGGCAGCCTTCATATTCTCATGTTCTAAGGTTTGATTATATGAATTATTAGACACTGTAGGTATAGAACGTTTAATTTATTGTGATACAGATTCGGTTATTTATGTTCAGAAACAATATGAATTATTATTATTACAGACCGGGAATTAAATTGGACATTTAAATAATGAATTAAAAAACGGATGGGAAATGCAAATCTTTATTGGTCTGGGTGCAAAAAAATATAGTAATGCTATAAAGAATCTAGTTACAGACGAATTTGTGTATGCTCATAAAATTCGTGGTATAACTTTAAATTATCTTGCAAACAGGTGATATTTTTTAAATCATTTTTTACAATTTAGTCACTCATAAGTATAATAATCGCCAAATCTTAAACCCAAATAATAACTTGCGTAAACCAGTCTATAAAATCATTAGCAAAGACAGCGGCAATTGTGAAGCTTGTAGAACCATTAGTCTCTGTTCATGGTTCTGGAAAAAGAATAAATTCATAACTATTCACCAAAGTTCAATATATAAGTTGAATATACTGATCTATTAAGCGTAGGTCTTCTATGCTGATAATAAAATAATTCAATTCTTACCTTGCCTCAACTCTGTAATACCATATTTCAAGATTATTTAAAGAATTTTTACTTTCTTTCAAACCTAGACGGACATATCATAATGTTGGCATCTATAATAGTCTTCTGTTAGGAAAGCTGTACTCTTATATTTTCACGTGACAATCAGTGTTCAAAAATTTAAACAGCTGCTTGCAAGTTCTACTATCTCTACGAACAAATTTAAACATTTGCTTCCATTTCCTACTATCTCTGGATAGATAGATCTAAAACAACATTATATTAAGTACTTCATCATCTAAAGAGATACCATAAACATTATAAAATATGATAAATGTTAGGTCTGCAGGCTATGAACTATAAATATCATGTGGTAAATGTACACAGAATGTTGTATAGTCCGAGAAATAATGACCTAAAGGAGAATTGTAAGTCATCTAAAATAAACTTCCCTTATTCTATAACCTACAAAAGGTCATGTGGTAAATATATACAAAACAATGACCTACAAAATCATGTAACAAACTTATACAAAGCGTTGAATAGATATAGAGCCGGAAATTAATTTTTTTAACCTAAAACAACTTTCTAAGTCATCTTAAATAAACTTCCGTTAGGTCTGCTGGCTATGACCTACAAACATACTTCCATTCGAGAGACATACTGTTAGACCTCAAAAGGAGGTCACTGAGCTAAAAAGGAGGTCAAATATAGTTATCGCCTTGGGCGATAAAATTGTAAGGGGAGCTTCGAACTTGTACTCCATGTTTTACCTTGTTATTTCTCCCGTTAGTAGGAAAGGAGGTTACAACACAAGTCATGTCCTACTGTTCGAAAAAGCAAAAATGTTTAATTGAAAGTAGATCAAATTAAAGGTAATCGAGAATAACATTCTACGAGCGAGATTATTATATTTAAAAAGACCACGAGTTGGCCTACCTATTCCATTTAACAGTACTAACTAAAAAGCTTTAATTGCGGCGAGGGCAGTTGAAACTATTCTGTGTATAGCATTTTGTATTTTAAGAAAAGAGCGTTAAAGGTCCTAGCTATTTGTTTCAACTTTAGTAAGGGAGAATCTTTCATTGAGAGACGACCGAGGATAATATTCTTTAAGTGATACTTTATATGTTTAAGAAAGAGTAAATTATTTCTTTCTCCACTAGTAAAAAAAGACCTATGGATAACAGTTAGCAGTAAATTGATACTATAATTTAAACAATTAATAAATAAATAGTAATTTCATGTATTAACATACTGTGCTATCATTTGCTGTATAAACTTCTAAAATGTTAATTTAGTGTACTGCTACCACGTCCTCTTCCTACCACATGGTTTGTGAACTCTAGAAAATTAGTGTGGGGTTAAATTTAACTCCTTATAATGTAGGTAAATCTTTATAAAACCGACAGAACTTTGAACACACCCCAAAATGGTAAGGATTAGCAGAATATCACTACTGGCGTTAGGTCTTGTAAAGTAGTGGGAGGTCATATCGACCATCAGTTAGTGATCAGAAAACTGAGGGAAAAGCTGTGCATAACGAACAGAGAAAGCAAAGGAACAAAACAAATTTATTTCGAAGTTAAACGATTAGATAATCCGAGAGTAAAATAGATTATCAACTCGAAATCTCAAATTGATTCGAAATCTTAGCCTATTCGAGTAGTAATAAAGATGACATAAATAGTGAAATTTATGTGAGTAAGATGTGGGAGGCATTTTGTGTTACTGTGAAGGCCAGAAGAAATATCAGAAAGACCACACTTGGTTTGATAAAGAATGCATTATGCTTTATGGGGAACAAAAACAAGCAAGGCAATGATTTCTAAGTAATAAAAGCGAAGCAAAGCACTACAAGGACGCGAAGCACAACGCCACACAAGTTCAGAAAAAAAGCTAGAATATATTCAGGAGATAGAGGAAAACGGGAAGAGATATAATATACGAGATCTATACAAAGGGGTAAACTCGTTAAGAAACGGTTAAAAGCCGAGGTTAGATATGATTAGAATGAGCGTGGAGATCTTGAGGCGGATCCGTCTAAAACTATCGATGTGTGGAAAAGTTATTTCGACAAACTTCTTAACGTACACAACGGAGAACACACATAGGAACTTAAAATCATTACAGCAGAACCATGGATACCCGCACCTAGCGAGATCCAGGTCGAAATGTGGATAACTAAATTGAAAATGTTCAAATCACTATGAATTGACAATATTCCAGCATAATTAACTAAAGCGGGGGGATCGGCACTAATCAAGGAACTGCATCAATTGAAAAGTGCTAAATGGAGAATGGAGAAGCTTTCAAAGGAATGGAAAACCTCAATAATAGTTCCGGTTTATAAAAAAGACGATAAATTGGACTGTAATAATTACCGTGAAATCCCGTTACTCCCAACATGTTACAAAGTACTGAGTAATATCCTGCTAATTCGCCTAAGTGTATAAGTAGATGACATAATTGGAGATCACCAATGTGGATTTAGAAGAAATTTACCCACCTTGGACCAGAGTTTCGCCTTAAGACATATCCAGGAGAAGAAATGGGAATACAATGGGACGGTTCACCAGCTGTTCATTGATTTTAAGAAAACATATGATTCTATTAAAAGGGAAACGTTATACAGTATCCTGGTACGATTTGGAATCCCGAAAAAAAACTTATTCAACTAGTGAGGATGTGTCTCAGCGAAGGATAGTACGGGTAGATAATAATATATTAGATAATTTCAAGATTCGCAACGGATTGAAGGAAGATGATGACTTGTCACAACTATTATTTATCTTTGCGTTAGAATATACAATTCAGAAAATGAAAGAGAACCAAAGGGAATTAACGTTGAATGGCTTGAATCAACTGTTCGTGTAGACGGATGATGCAGATTTAATAGGTGGCGATGTAAATACACTACAAGGTAACATTGAGGTCTTAGTAAAAGTTTGCGATGAAATAGGTCTAATGTAAACATAGATAAAACAAAATACATTATAATAAGCGGAAACACAGGAAATAAGGGAAATAGACACATAAGAATAATGAATAAGAACATAGAGAAAGTAAACAAATTTAAATAGTTGGTAGCATACATAAGAGCAAAAACTAGGTCGTGGAAGAAATAAAAAGTCACTTAGTATCGGACAACACATGTTTCTATTCAGTCCAGAAACTCTTAACCTCACGATTAAGATCAAGGGATTTTAAATTAAAAATATACAGAACCGTTATTTTGCCGCTAATACTCTACGGTTGCGAAAGTTCTAGTACTGCCCTAACAGATGAGCATAAATTATGTGTGTTTGAAAGTAAGATTTTGAGAAAGATATCTTGGCCAAAATGGGATGAGTTAACCGGAGAATGAAGAAGACTGCAAAATGAAGAACTCCATCGACTGTACGACTCACCCGATATTGTAAAAATAATGAAATCGCGACGACTGAGATAGGCAGGCTATGTAGCTTGGATGGCGGAGAAACGATGAATATATTTCGTCTTTATTATAAAAGCCGGAAGGACAGATACCGTTAGGAAGACCGAGACAGCATTGGGAGAACAATATTAGAAAATGTTTGTGATGAGAGCTATCTTGATCTTGCCCAGGATAAAATCCTAAGGCGAACGTTTGTTACTGCGGCGATGAACTTGCAATTTCTCTAAGCCATATAATAAGTAAGCAACTAGTCGTTTGTATAAAAAAAAGAAACAGACAATAAAAAATCAAATTTGAATTATTTTCTTTAAACGACTTGTGGTTCATTCTATATTTTTAACAAGTTACCTAGGTTTAGCGACAAAAGTCGCGAAACTCGGATTTGTCCAACTGAGGAGATACAGGTCCGAAACTTGTGAATAGTCAGCATTTTATTCACGCTCAAACGGCATTGTCGGCTTAAAGGATGTTTGTGTATAGATGAACTTTCAGATATTTGAAGCTGTACAGTTCTTCAAGTAATTCAAAAATAAAGCTGTTTGAAGTCTGAGTTTTAGTTTTCTCGCGGCATAACCACCATGATCGCGACAGAAGCTGAAGAACGCCACTCTTTTGAGAGCCATAGATCCAAGATTTGCTACTTGAACCTGTGGTAGTTCTTCAGCAGAAGCCAGGCAGGTTGGTGCGAAGAAGTCGCTTTTGTGGTCGAGGGGAATAATTTATTGATGTGTACATTTGCACTTCAGCTCGGATTCAAACCGAAGCGTGCTTCGGATCCTACTTTAAAAGTAGGTCCAGTTCTTAAGTGCTACGTACTCGATCAGAACGAAAATCACAACTCATATCAAAATCTAAGATTTTTAAACTCCAATAATAATTACATGTTTCTGCCGACTTGAACAGTGTGGTAAGATATTTTAGTGAATAAGCTTTCTTTTATGCGTTCTATTTGTATTTACTTTCTAGAGCATTTTGAAGACAGTTTATTTTTTGAATCGGTTGAACCGTTCTTATATCAGGTACAAGTCTTACAGTCATTGAAACTGTAACATGCGAAACATTTTAATACTGCAAACACCTTGAAAGTAACACAATCTTGGTGTTGTTGGAAGTTGGGAACCATTTGAACTGTTCGAACGTGTTGCTTGATTAAGGCTTTCAATATATCGTTTTCAGTCGAGCGGGAAATAAATTAAGAATTCAATATGGCTAAAGCATAAAAGGCAATTCCCTCTACTTTAATCCAAAATATGGCTTGAATCGATGAAGTCTTTGTCACGTTATTTACGAATATCTGCCTAAAAATTCGTTATCGTTACCATGGATATAATCGGATCAACCGTTTCACGAAATTCGTTGTGTCCATTCCAAAGGTTTGATGCTTTGTTACCATGCAAACAACAAATGTTTGAAAATTTAATTATTTTAAAAAACTCTCTCGTCTTGCTAAGTTTGATTGCCGTTGTTTAACTAATGATGCGTGGTACATGAACATATGTTCAATAACAGTATCTCGTTACCACGGAAGCGGCTGTTCATTTAGTTGTAAACGTAAGGTGACACGTTGCCAATGCATACCGAAGTCAGTGATCCACATTAATGTGCTCCATATGAAATAGTGCTAGCTTATATTAGCTGGTATATGTGAACCAGAATGTACTGTTAGAGTCATAGAAAATGACCAAGGAGAAAAATTGAAATCTGAAAGGAACATAGTTTGGCAGCACCGACGGCATACCAAAAATTTATTTTTGTGAGTTCGTTT
>JAGDQP010053757.1:0-11863 GCA_022664845.1 Lepisma saccharinum
ATTTTAGTCCCGAGAATGTCAAATATGAAAACAACTCCTTTTTACCTATTGTCGCTTCAAAGATATGACGGTTCAAATTTCGTCGAATTTTGACATTTTATTTTAGTAAGCACTAAAGCTATTAAACCCTAAATATTAATATTCAGACACGCAAAATATGCGACATTCTATTTTGTGGTCAATAATAACCATGTTAGAATGTGTAAAACATTTTTTTGATATAATAATAGACCAATTCGGCCCAACTTTAAAACACAAACACCATCCAACAGTTAATTATAAAATTAAAGAAAGCACAAGAACGTTTACCAATTCTATACCCAGGGATGGAATTGCATTATATAATTTGTAGCTTTACGCACATAGAAATTATTAAAAAGTTAAACAGTGAGTTAATTTATTTGAATAGTTTTACACCACAATGGAAAAGTTCCCTTTATACAACCTAAAAAGCATGCAGAGTGCTTTTTTATTTTCTAACAATGCCCAATATTGTAAAATGAATGTTTTGTGAATTAGAACTTGGACAATGGGTACAAGGTGACAGTGTCCCTGAGAGAGTATAAACAATGGAATCCTTATTGTCAATTCTTAAGGGGGTTCTATGTTGGCAATATTTTGTTAAATAGTAGTGTACAACCGGGTAATGATTGCGAAAATGGAAGTGCGACCCCACTTAATACCTGGAAAAAAAGAGGACCACGTTTCAAACAAACAGTCACAGCGTCCTGAGGCGGAATTCAATAATTAGACTATTGTGGCGGCGGTATACACGACTGGCTCAATAGAACACGCTCAATTGTTTGGTAATTGTTTATTTCCCAAGGGAATAATAATTTAGACAAACAACCAATAGAACCAAACATGTTTGTAGAATTAGAGAGGGGTAGGCTTTTTTATGGAACCCCAACATGTCATGGCTGTATTATAGGTGGACTAAAAATAATTGACTTAAATATGTTTTTTGCAGTTTATCTCTGAAGACTTTACATTAAGTCAAATACTCCTTGAACAGCTTGTATTCTATTTATGCTAATGACCAAGCTGGTTTTGAAAATGCATAAGTATGTTTATAAAAACTAGGTAATTTTATTAACTATTATTCGACAAGTAGTTTATCGTGTAGCTGCAAAGTATTCATATTCGCCCCATAAAGGAAGTAAAATATCTCTATTTATACATGCACAAATACTATAAAAGCGAATTGCAGTTAATTTAAAAATATTTTAGTTATAAATATTTCACCTTAGAAAAGAGAGATATTCTTTAAAAACAGTGCTTGTCTTTTTACCAAAACTTGTATATAGAATAACAATTTACAGGCTAAATTCTACTTAAAATTTTGCTAAAGGTATTTTAAATGTTGGTTTTCGACCTTTATGACCATTATGTAAATTTATTCTTTTCCCCCTTAAAATACATGCTACAGATTCTTAAATATTGACTCCATGTGGTCGCAAAGCGTGAAATACAAACATTTTCTAATTAATTAATATAAACCTGTGTAAGTTTCTTTCCGAGAAATTCTAAGGAAGCTCTTTCCATTATAGTATTATTCAACTTTCAATAACACATCAAAAATTGTCTCTTTCACCAAAAACAGTTGTTTTGTGTTTCATTAAAATTGTTATTTACTTAAAAATGTCACTTTTCTCAATATATACTCAAACACCAAAGATAACTTTCATTTGAGAAAATTGCTTAAGGGGCGGCATATTCATATTTATTATTTTTTTACCCAATTAATTCTTTTGTACGATATATTACAGTTGAAAGACTAAATGTCTCTTTGAAGTGGAACTTTTAATGGTAAAAACAACAACTATTCTCAAAACACTCACTAAAACATAGGTCGAAAAATATCTCACACACGTTTCGTATATTATATTTAGCCGTTCAATCAATAAACATTTTAATATTAGGCTGAATTCTACTTAAAACATTATTTGTATATCTTATTTACCCAATGCAAATGAAAAACGTTTTACATGCATTTTTTTCTGTAACAAATTCCATATTTTGTACCAAACACTACAGGGGTACAATAATTTTTGCTAGTTATTATATAATGCATTCAAGGCATTTTATTCACTACAACCACCATTAATGTGTTCTGGCACCAAACGAGTTCAGTGAAAAGCCTGAGAAACCAAAATGTGAACCTTAGTGCCTAAAGCAATATTCGCCCAACATTATTCTCATTCATTAAATATTTATAGAAACCGCAATTTATTGGGGGGGGGAGATATAGTGCATTCATAACCAATAAATTATAAAGGCTGATCATTAAAGTACAATTTGAAGAAATAGCGTTGAATTTCACATTTAATACCTCCTCCAACAACACGGCGGTCTGTATAATCTAGGAAATTCTAAACCAAACATGTACTTGTCGTCAAAGGACAAAGAAAATATTTTTTCTTGTGTGTAATTACTTACATAAGTTCTACGAGTGAATATAGCAATTATTACAATTACTCCGCTTTTCTGTAACCTGGTGACATCTACGAAATAATAAATGCATTCAAGGTTTTGTGCATTTGGCTAGAGACAAAGGTGTAATCTCTGCTAATTACCCCCATTTCCTGCAACATTGCAAATATATGGACAGTTAGACGCATTCATGGTTTTGTGAATTTGGCTAGAGAGGAGTGTAGACTAAGGTGGAAGCAAACATCACCAAGTCATTTTGCGAGTTTCTTAATTCAAACTGCCATATTATGGAAGCATTACCAACCCAAATAACATATAATCTGCGAGTTTTATGGTTTTGGGACCAAAAAGTAAAATTTGAACCGCTATATTTTGGAAAGGGTAAATAATAGGAAATTCGTTTTTGAAGTCAGTTTGGCCATCAACGTCTTATTGTGGGAGATAAGGGTGTAAGCAACACGTTTGTGAAGTTTCATAAACCAAAATGATTTAAGATAAAACATATCTCAACCATTATGGAGTTTTTAGGGAGGAATAGAGTACGTTACTTTCGTTAGGGAGTAAGCGATAATCTGGTGACGGTGCCAGCAAATATAGGGGCAAACTTCACACAGCCTCCCAGCTATATAATTTCTGGTCGTTGTTGCGTCCAATCGTTGCGTCTCCGCCATGATTGCTGGTGCATCACCAAGTTATCATTCACTTCCCAACTAATATAATGTACTCCCTATTCCTCCCTAAGAAATCCCTAACGACTGGATGCAATGGCGAACATAAATTGTATAAGTGGGCGGCTGTGTGAAGTTAGCCACAACATTTGCTGGCGCGGTCACCTGACTATCGCTTACTCCCTAACGAAAATAATGTACTTCTTATTCCTCCCTAACTCGTCCCTAACGACTGGACTCAATTACGGCCAAATATTGTGTAGTTTTGCCCCCTTGCGGGGATAACTTCACACATCCGCCATATTTGCTGGCACCGTCACGAAGTTATCATTCACTCAATAACGAAAAATGTGTACTCCCTATTCCTCCGTAAGAACTCGCTAACGATTGGACTCAATTACGGTAAAAAATTGTGTAGTTTGGGTCCCTTGGGGGAAAAACTTCACACATCCGCCATATTTGGTGGCGCCATCACCAAGTTATCATTCAATCAATAACGAAAATAATGTACTCGCTATTACTCCCTAAGGGCTCCCTAACGATTATGCGCAATAACTAGCAGAAATTGTTTAGGTGAGCGGCTATGTGAAGTTAGCCCCTCAACATTTCCTGGCGCCGTCAGCAGCTTATCGCTTTCTCCAGAAGGAAAATAATATATTCCCTATTTCTCCCTAAGAACTTCCTAACGATTGGACGCAACGATGACCAAAAGTTGTATAGTTTGGGCCCCTTGGGTGGCTAACTTCACACATCCACCATATTTGCTGGCGAAGTCACTAATTTATTATTCACTCCCAAACGAAAGTAATGTACTCCCTAATCCTCCCTAACAATTGGGCGCAACAACGACCAGAAACTGTATAGGTGAGGTGGACGGCTGCGTCATGTTAGATTCCAATATTTTCTGGCGCCATCACCAGTTTATCGTTTACTCCCTAACAAAAATAATGTACCTCCTATTCCTCCTTAAGCACTCCCTTACGATTGGATGAACGACGGTAAAAAATTGTGTAGTTTGGGCTCCTTGAGGGTGCACCGCATTTGCTTACGCTGCGCCGTCACCAAGTTATTATTCACTCCCTATCGAAAATAATGTACTCCCTATTCCTCCCTAACAACTCCCTAACGATTGGACGCATCAACTACCTGAAATTGTATATGTGGAGGGCTGTGTGAAATTATCCCCCAACATTTGTTGGCGCCGTCACCAACTTATCGCTTACTCCCGAACGAAAATAGTGTTCTTGTTATTTCTCCCTAACAATTCCCTAACGATTCAGATAAGTTACATATAAATTTGTTTTGGGCTAACTTCACAAACGTCAGCTTGTTTAGGACCTTAATATCGGATAAACAATTAAGCCAGCTTGATGCTTTGCGTATTTTGTTTTCAGGAACTTCATACAAGCCATTACTCACTCCTGGCATTCGATCCCTACACATACCAATCACCCAAACTTGGTGAATTTATTGTAAGGCCTGTAGGCAACTATGGCCCAGGCCGTATAGATGATCATGTAATGAATTGGTGGAACAAAGAAAGTGGGAGGAAACGGGAGCACCCCGAGAAAACCCACGCACACGGTGTTTGTCCACCACAAGGCCCACATGACATGAGCAGGGATCGATCCGACACCCAAACATGTTTTTCCATATCAACAGACCAATATTTAAATTTCAAGTAGACTACAGTACTCTGCCCACTTGTTTCCCACTCGTTTTCCGCTACATCTGTCTGTGAATCGACGATATACATCACACTTAGTATACTCGAACAAGCAGTAAGGCCGAAAAGCGCAGACGAAAATAAACAAATATATTACTTGTGTTGCCGCTTGCCTCATCAGACTCTATTCTACTACAGAATTATCTCGTGCGTGAAAGACGATCAGTCAGATTTACTTGCAATTTATATAAATATTCGTTTGCAAGCGATACTGTAAACAAATCTTTGTTTCTTTAAACTTCTATACTTTTCACTGTACTCCAATGTAAACTTCCACTCTTTTTCCCCCTCCAATAGCCACTACCCTGAGGATAGCTTCATGTGCGGTTAATCCATGCTGTTCCTGTTTCAAATTAATGTAATATATGTCTTTGATTTTAGACTTTAACAGCAAATGCTGTGAAGCTTTATGCCCCCATCCTGTCCGTCAATCGACAACTTTAAACTCATGAACTAATATCACTATGACTAGGAAGGTAGTTGAGGAGGTCAATAGAAAGGTCTCGGCGAGACTAACTCAAACCCGTATAGATTTATTTATATATTTTGTGCACCTTCAACAGGGATGAACATACGGGGGCAGTTTCATCGATGAGGGTCAGCTTATATCTTAGGATCTTCTAAGGCTAGAAAGGTGGTGGAAACGTCGTTGGAAAAGTCTTGCTGTACCTTTTCCCAATGGATGATCGTCAAAATAGTATGCTCCTTATTGAAGCAAAGCGGTAGCTTATATGCACAGTCTCCCAACTGGATTCCGCCCCACCTGTTTTACTTGTTTATGGTGTTTAGACATCTCAGGCTAAGACCAAGATAGTGTGGGGAGAGGATGTTTAAAGATAGTCGGGAAGGGACTACTTTTGCAGGTACCATATCGGCATTTGTCTGATATGTCCAAGGTAAAACTCTGGAAAACCTCAGTCAGGATAGGTGACTGGTGGGATCATTCGCACCTTCCGCTTGCGAACACAACTCTCTACAAGTGAGCTACGACTGCTCATTTTCACGTCTTTGTATTTTTATTTATATCGCTTTCAATTGTATCAACCTGCCAGTTTCCAACATAGAAAAATTACCTCTGTAAAATTATTTTATATTTACAGACAATCATAATACCATAGATTAATTTTTCTTCCATTCTCGCAAGCAAGTACTACTCTCTATTATCTAATATACATTGGTGATATTTTGTTTATTTTGCTAAGTGTAAATTAACTTATTTACGTACTTTGGATTATATTGATTGTACAGGCAGCTACGGCCTCAGTTCGCCACATTCCTGATGCATGTTGGTCCTCGGTTAGCAATATTTCGGGGTAAACTTTGATCATTTAGCGGCAAAAGTATTACTTTTATGTACCAGGCACCATCTCGACATTTTCCTTCAGAAACTCAGAAAATTAAACTTCGGTGAGGAAGATTGACAGGGAGGTTTGCACTGTCGATACTCGTAGTCCACGTCCGGCACTTTTAGATGCCCAGTATTTTTCACTGATTCTAGAGTCTAAAACGTACAGTCGTACACTTCTGTAACTTTCTTCAGTAAGCATAGCATTAAGTATCTTTTTCAAGAAGTTCCTTCAAAAATCGTGTTACAACATCATGCAAGAATGCGATCTCTAAGCCAAGTGGCGAAATAACCTATCCTCTTACTATGGGTGGGCGGAATTAGACCTTGTAAAACCGGGAAACGGATTCTAAGTGAAGCGGTTCCGAGAACCGGTCACCCGGTTCCACGTTCCGATCCGGGTACCCGCTACCAAACTATGGTTCCGGGTCTCTGGTTCCAATAGCCGGTTCGGGTGCTCCATTTGAAACGCCGTGTTAAGGATCCGTTTTTCCAAGGTTCGTACCGGGAAACCAGTGCCAGCATTACTAGGACGTGCATGCTAACGGATCTGATAAACTCAGATCGGGCTCTATGTGCTGATCCATAATTCTTACAGTAACTGTTATATACCTTTTAGAGGAAGGTATTGTAGGCCTACCAACTTTTCGTTTTACGAAACGATGCAAAAAGTACGTTTTTAAAACTATTTTCTCATCATATTCTTACACACAGCCAGGGCTGTAGTCGAGGGCACACGGAGCTGTACGCCGTATACCCTCTGATTAGCATTACACACTAGCGTACCTTCTGCTAATGGAAACATGAATCAAAAGTTAATGGAGATTGGAAATATGGTCCCCGCTTAAAGATTCATAAACTTAGGGCATACCCTATGAAAATTCTAGAACACTGCTATAATAAAAGTTAGTAAATACTCGCCCGTTGATGCAGGCTGAATAACATTACGTTGTCAACGCTGACAGCTGAGACAGTTCTTGAAATTAGTTAGCAAAACTGAACTGCGGTGCACGAACTATCTATATGACCTGTCTCATTACGTAAATGGTAAGCTTCGTGTGGATAAGGCAGACAATGAGTGAGCAATATAAAATATTAAATTTTAGGAATTGGTTAGCAACATTGACAACTTCGGCGCCTGGGATATCCCTATGATCTGTCCCAATAGCTAAATGCCAAGTTTTGTGTAGATATGTCAAATGACATGGAAGCAATTCGAAATGATTTTCTACAAAAAAATGTTGGCATGTGTGACAACTTCGGACCATGCGGCGCCCTAGTATCTGTGCGGTCTTAGCCGGGCTGGACTTGTACGGTCCTGGGTATCCTATTACCTGAACCAAGGCAAGTTTTGCAGAGACCATGAAATCTCAATAAAAAGGAATGGCTATTAGTGTCAGTCCATTTGAAATCGTCCAGCTTGATTGACGTCTTTATATTATTATTATTATTATTATTGTAATATTTATATTCCTTATATAAGAATAATTCAAAATGGATATTCCTTTACTATTTTCTCCACCAATTGATTATAAATCCTGATGCATGGTTCCTAATTCTTATTTTATGAATATTAGAGGATTAATATCTCTGGTGGGACAAAATATAAAAAATAACTTTTCCCATGTTATGTGCATTTATAAGGAGAACATCTGGTAGAAATTTCATTTTTTTTATAATTGAGGTTGAGCGGAGATACAGATTTGCAAATAAGGAATGAACAATGCTTGTGGGAAGGCCTGATATCTCTGGTAAGAGAGTGAGACAAGAGAGAGATCACATATGTATTACCACCAGAGTGTAAATGAGGGTCGCGATGGATCAACGGTTAAAGCGCTCACCTCTGGCGCTTGGGGTCGTCAGTTCAAAGTCTGCTTGCTGTTACCGCCAATAAAATTAATGTTGTTATTACCTTGAAACTCTGCTCGTGCCATGTGGAATTTGTGGTGGAAAAACATTGTGTGCGTAGGTTTTCTTGGGGTTCTTCCGTTTCCTCCCACTTTCTTCATTCTACCAAACATTTCATCATCAAATTCAATTCAAGTAAATTCAACCAGAGTGTGAAAGAAATAAGTGAGTATGTAACAAAAGATGTGACATGAGGCTTTGGATTTAAAAGTTCTTAAATAAAGCATTTGTATTCGTTCCTCTATGCTACAAAAAGCATTTCTGCTATTTTAATCTTTTTATCTAAATTTTCTCTAAGTGACCCTAACACCTGTGTATTATATGATCCGCAATACACTTGCTTATAATTGTTCCTGTAAAATGACTTTGGAGAAATAATTCTACGTCCTGAAATGATATGCATTCAAGATAATCCACTAATCAAGTTGGGTTGCATATTCAAAAGCCGAACAGTACCAGAACTCAAATAGCTTAAGTGAGTATTCTTGGGGGGTCAAAAATATATGTCCTCGATTGTACAACCTAATCTTCTAAATCTGTATCGTACAAACAACGCAGGCATAATCATACGAAGCAAAGATAATGAGCGCAATTATAAGCAAATTCCCAATATTTATCATATAACTAGAAAGAAAGAGAGAAAACGGGCATTTATTAACTCCTTCCTTCATACTAATGGCCAACTTCATGAAGGTGCTCAAGTGTATAAAATTACCCATAGCAATTATAAAAAAACACTTTGGACAAAACATTTCCGAACAGAAGAACATTGATGCATTTCTTCAAAGTCTCTCCTACTCTTAACTCGAAAGGAACAACACTCCCTGATACTCCCCTTCTCGGAACAGTAATTACAGGATGCTCTCAAATCATTAAACCCCACCTCACACTGTAAGAAAAAATCGTTATTTTACATAATACTTTTTACGTAAAGTGGTTATGTAAGCCACTTTGACACGACATTTCAAGTAATATTTCAGTTTTTTTAGTAAATATACTCAAAGCTTTCGTAAAAGTCCTTATTTTACCAAAAATATTAAGTTAATTTCAAAACTTTATGTAATCTGTTAGAAGTCGTTACGCAATTACATCGTTACGTCACTGCTCAATGTTTTCTGGGTAGTTTGAAAAGCAGCGTTTCAAGCACTACAAATATATTCAGTGGTTAGATAATTATATTTTTGAACCGTGTCATTCGCTGAGAAATGATAGTTAATAACGAGCAAATCAGCATTTTTTTTTTTTTGAAATATTTAATTATCCTAAATATGCAGAGAATTAAAATTAGTTAGAGATTGTATTGAAAATGCAATTCTGTTACTTTTATGCACATGCTCTCGAAATAAGCTAACACATGCCTAAAGAATTGACATAAAATGCTGTAGGAAAGAACTTTACAGACAATCGAAAAAATTGTCGGTGTGTCACGTACAATGCTGTGATATTTGATTGCGATACTGGCAACGCTGAAGTGGATGTTTTGAAGAGTTGGAAGCGGCCATATTTAATATTTTTATTTAACGGAGTGCAGGAAAAATCATCTAAGTAAGTTGTAAGTATGATTTGAATATTTGTCTATATTGCATTGGATTTAATGTTATTCTACCTTGCGTGTGTGTGTTTTGAGGTTATCAGGACAAACTGACATCTTTTCCTTAGGAGTACACTAGGTATGAAGTGCTATTTCGTGTTTGTTTTAGCTAAAATCTAGCCTTGTTTCCATGAGTGAAAGAAATGCAATAATAAGGATCACAAGTTTATTAACTATTAACAGTACTTATACTGTGACAATTTCAGTACCGGTACTCCCAACATTTAACCTTCATCAGACAAAAGCACTATTTCTTTGAGATGTGGTCTTGTAGGTTATAAGTAACTGGTCCACCCAAGGACGTAGGCCTATTTAGGGAGTGGGTCCGGCACATCCCAAGATTCAGAGTTTTGGGCAGAATTAGTATAATTTTAGGCGTTTTTTTAATGGGGATGCTTTTGTCAACGCAACACATCGCTTGTCGGGCTTGGTTCACCTATGCCCGCCCCCCAAGTGGCCTGTGGTTCTCCGGTAACTGTAGGCAACACATTGAGTTACGATCATAAAATGATTTAATCCACATATTTGACCAGCAGGGTATACCGGAAGGGACAAACTTTACTTTATGGCCGGCTGACCTAGTAGTCGTGTGGTTTAGGGCGCTAAGACAGTTAGTGACTCGAAGGTCCCGGGTTCGCATCCCGGCTGGGGCATGAATGGGTTAAGGTTTACTTTATCTACGTCAAAGGACACCACCCTATTGACCAATCCGGGGCAAGGGTATAGATGACTGCCCCGCTCTGTGATGGATATTAACAAACTAACCGAACCAAACCTAAACTAACCATAAACTAACCTACCCTTACGTAATCTAGAAGCTATTTATTCAGTTTAGAATGCAAACAAACCAAATTTAACCTAACCTTTAGACCTAAATCACGGGGTGGGGGGTCAGCCATCTACTCCCTTCCCCAATCCGGTCTACAGTACTCGCCTTAAAATGTAATGGGTTCGGTTTACTTTATCTACACCAAAGAAAATAAAATTTACAGGAGAAAGATTATGTTACGAAAGTGTTTAGAAGTGTTGAAACTCAAATTAGAGTAACTTTTAGGGTCATGATCCAGTGTTATCAGGGTAAAATACGTAGATATACGTGAGACTATATATGCATCCGCCATATGTGAGGGAGATGTGCCAGTTTTTTCACGCGCTAACTTACCTGCTCCGAGAGTGAAAAATGTAAAGATACATGACTGCACCTAACCTTACCTAACCTCCACGTTCTAATGGTTACCGATAAGAGGAATGTTCGCTATGCCATTAGTATTCTTCGGCGTGTCACCATATCCGAATAGGCTGGAGTACGTATTTTCCGTATTAATTATTCTCGTGGAATTGTTATACTATTTTCTGGATAGTTACGTGTCAGTTTGTGCGTATGAAAGTATCAGTGACAATTATTTTTTAAGAACGAGTTGTGTAGACCGTATAATATTTATCAATAGGGTGGTATCTTTTGGTTTAAATAAAGTAAACCTTAACCAAAGTAATTGTCACTGATAAAAGTTACTCTAATTTGCGTTTCAACACTCTACACACTTTGGTAACATAACCTTTCGCCCGTAAATTTTACTTCCTTTTGTGTAGATAAAGTAAACCGAACCCTATGAATGTTTGTGATTGTAAATTTTAACTAGAACGTGGCGGGCCGAAGTCAAAAAGCTACTAGATTGGCCTATACAAAATATAGTTTACATTTTTTTTTTTTTTTTACTTTATGGTCCACACCTTCCACCACCTACTGAGCCGTATGGACTTGGATTCACTTTACTTTAAGGCCCGCAAAAAACATGTTTATATGTTGATTTTATCTAGTGCGTATATGCCGACTTGGTAGTCGTGTGGGTTGGGGCGCTAAGCCAGCGACTCGAAGATCCCATGTTCGAATCCCGTCTTGGGTGTTTGTGAAGTTTGGAGAACAGTTAATGGACTCGAGACGGGCTAAAATCATTCGTTACTAAAATGACCCAAAATTACAAAATTTTCCAAGTTTATCGAGTGCGTATTTGCCGCCATTAGTATTTATCCGCAGCAGCCATCCTTAATGTTTTGGTCATAAAGTAAAGTTTATCTGTGTGTTGTGTTCCTCTTATTACAGGCTTTGAAATAACGGGCATTAAAAAAAAAGCGCCTGGACCCAGGTGGGTTTTTTCAAGTTTTATTGGTCTTTTTTTTTGGAGGGGGGGGGG